>JAHDVE020007942.1:0-154623 GCA_022606495.2 Halesus radiatus | reverse complement strand
TATAACTCGTTTCCATCGACCTGCCAACACCTGTACAGACCTTTTCGACATATTCCAAACCTCTCCGTCCTGCATCAAACCAAAAATAATTAGTTCTGTGTGTATCTGATATGTATTTCTGTTAAATTAAGTATCTACTCTTTAATGTTTAACTAAATATTGTACCTACTCTCATTTGATCATATTATGTTATGACATGTGTCATGTTTGTAGAAGTCCTACGGTCGTTCAACAAAAAAATAGGTAAATATAAATAAAACGTTTCATAACAAGGGTAATATTTTTTATTATATGAGAATAAAATAGGACAGTCTTCTCAACAAAACGATTTTTTCTGATGAATTTGGAAAAGAACTTGTATGCTCATTTATTGGGTTGGCCACAACAATCAGCGGAAGATCGTATTAATTTAGAAACATGGCAATTTCCCAATATTTAATGGACAATTTATGAACGATCATGAAAACTACCCACAGCCTTCCTTTGGTCACAGAGCAATCCAAGCTGTTGGTAAATATTACCAGTGGCGTGCAACACATAATCGCAAAAGTTCTGTACGTGCCCTTCTTCTTCCTATATTAAAAAAAAATATATATATAAATATATAAGTTTCGTATTTCAAGATCATTTAACCGTAAGAATTTTTTTACTACTTTGTAAATTTAAAATTTTTAGTTGCATATTTCCTTGAGCTTCTTACTCTTCAACATTACATTATGGCAATGATAGTCAACATATGCAAAGCTACAACCCACCCTTGGCCAATGAGAAATGCAAATCACTGGTAAACACACAAACATAGTAGTTTGTACTCTATCGTAGGTACTAGAAAGAAAAATATCGTTTTTCAACATCTCGGTCACTAATTTAAGATGATTCAACTGAAAAACCAGGGAAAGATCAATGGGACACGTAGTAGAGAAAGACTCCGTGATTTTGAAACTTGTGAACAGTTTCACTGAGATGTTTTGGGTTCCATTCTGTATTGTGATGACTTTCCTGATGATGGATAACCTGTCCAACCTCAGGTAGAAGACGCCATCAGAAGAATAACCAGCTCAATAATCATAACGCTATTCGACGGTCTCCGTGGTCGAATGGTTACGATCCTTGGATACGAATCCGGCGGTCACGGGTTAAAATCCCAACATACGCAAGTAAATTTTATTTGATTTTTACAATAAGTAAACACATTGTGGATTGACATGATGAATTAGATGAAAATACATTTTGTTTGAATCTACTTTTATTTGTATATAAATACATATACTAGTTTCGATTCGACTGAATCATCTTCAGGACTTAAAATATACTCATTAAATAATAGGACTGTGCATATTTATATATGTAAAAATGGAGAAAAGAAATATACAATATTGAAAGGGAGACATATACATTACAGAGATGGTGGGAAAAGCATGAAAGACAAAGAAGGTAACAGAACGTAAAGGAAGGTGGTGAATTGTTTCACATAAAATAAAATAAAACATTTTCTGCGAGGGTAGGCAGAGAGGACGGACAACCACACAAGTCTATCTTGAAAAAAAAATACCCCTCTGCTTCTTTTACTTATACATTCGATCATCGTATTTTTTTATTTTTCTCCTTTTTTGTCTTTGTTTTTTTTAAATGCTTACAGAATAATTGTTAAGAATACAAAATAGTACATAGATTTTTTTTTGTATTTTGTAAACTACATATTTGATCTTTTTGTGCTAAGGCGGACTAGAGTTATTTAATTTATTGTCATCTAATAAGGTGCGTCTTTCATGTCTTTTATAGTGCTGATTTTAAGGCTGTTTCATTAACTTCTTTCAGCCAGACTTTATATCTTGACTTATATAAACACCTTTCTTTTTTTTTTACTAGCATAACTCCACTAAATGAATTGATTTACTTGCTCTCTTATCTATCTCGGAATCTTCTTCTATTAACTTGCGGATCCCATATACATCTTTCAGATCCCCATTTCTCGGTACATCCGATCCATATGTCGAAGAGTCCCCTTTCAAATCTTATAAATTATCTCGACATCAGCCTGTCATTTTTGCACCTCCACATTTGTAATACGCTCATACCTGGAACCTTAAAAAGAAACTCGCTTTTACGTAAAATATTCTTGTCCGTAAAACCTCGTTAGAAAGTTTTCTTTATTTTTGCAAGTACCAACAACCAGTCTAAACGCTAACATGTGAGAATGCCCGCAATGAACTCACAGACTTTTATCGCTATTATTCCCAGCCTGCAATTTTGACAAAACCGGTCCTCACTGCATGGATGCACATGCACACTGCAAACTGCACATGCACACTGCAAGGGACACTACCACCGCTGTAGTCGCATCCTAGGTATTACGTTACTCCTTCGCTCCGTAGTACCCTGGCCCCTGTAATATATACCTATAGTGATAAATGCATTCACTATAATGCTTGACGAGGGGGTCAACAACTTTACTTCTGCAAAGGAGTAAATACAAATGAATGAAAAAAATAAAGTCTTGAAAAATCTAACATGACGTAAAAACTACACAATATAGTAATCATGTCAGTTACAAACATTCTGTCAAATTTATTGAGAAAACTAACATGACCTAAAAACTAAACAATATAGTATCAAGTCAGTTACAAACATTCTGTCAGATTTATTGATAAATATTCCCAATCGATATTTATTTTGTCTGTCAGATTTATTGATAAATATTCCCACTCGATATTTATTTTCAAACAAATTCGCTGTTTTTGTACGCATCTCAAAATGAAAAGTTTTTGAAAGTTTATGAAAGAATATTTCAGATTTTGGTTAAAATATTAACGTTTTTTTATGCAAACATAGGTAAAGTTTTTTAAATCACTTGCCGATGGTTTTTATCTCGTAAACTATAATTATCACTTTGCATGAAAATAAAAAAAAACACAAACACATTTACTTAGGAAAACATAATTTTTATTAAAAATGTTGTTTTCACCTTACCTATTTTTCGTTTCACTTAAAAATATTTATAAAAATTTATCAAACTTTGATCAATATTTTTTAACAGCTAAATATTGTTTTATGGAATTTTTTAACATTATTCAGGAGAAAACTTTGTACGAAAGGAGAAAACTTTGTATTCTCTCTTTCTAAAACTGTTTATATTATATTTCTGATTATAAAAGAAAAAGTGATTGAACGAGTTTTATGAGGAGATTTAATTTGGTCACGGATATGTGACCAAGTGACTCTACTGATATCGATATTCCGTGGTAAATACGCTACTATCTGACTTAAGTTGTTAATTTGATTAAAATTCATTAATTTGTGGTCGTTCTGAAGAATTTTCAATCTAGGTTAAAGAACTTCTTCCACACAAAAAAAGATCCGTTTCAAATACAGCTGGATTTCCTTTTGATATCATCACAACAATCAACTATTACAGTTAATTCTAGAACAGAAATTTGCTTTCGCATTAGATGCAAATCCGGAGTTTTAAAAATATTAAAAAAAAATTATTGAACTTATCAAATTTTTACGTTTACTTAATTGTGATGATAATTATTGAAAAAATTTTTTTGTTAAAATTATACGATATTGAAAAAGACAGATTTTTTTTAAAACAAACATTCGATTAAGACCTAGACTCGAACATGGGACCTTTACATCTCCGAGGGTACATACCTGACAACCATGCTACCGCAACCTAAGTAAAAACTGCAATTTTTATCAATCTCAAGTAATTTAAATCTTTCAAAAGAGTCAATGAAAACCCTAATAATAAACGTTTTCTCAGGATTTTAGAATACTTGCATGTTTTTTCGATTAGGATAACTACTTCCCCTTGCAATGGTTTGCCCCCCCTGCACAAACACCATACTTCTATACCACATAAGGCTTCTTCTGCAAGGAATGCACCTATAGGCCCGAAGATTTAAGGTTCCTGATTTGATGCACAGGATATGGAAGCTTTTTTTTCCTCCGACAGCTTTTTGCTTCATGCCTGAAGGAGTGCCAAAAATAGCTTCTGATTGGATCAAGTTAGAGAAATTAATCTTGTGTGCTGTTAATATGTTCAAGTTTTTTTACAAACATAAAATTATGCACATTCATTTCTCAAGTGGAAGGGAAATGCACATGATAGGCCGAATTCTTCTAAATAAATGGAATCAAACTAAATAGAAAGTAAATCTTCCTTAACTAACTAACTAACCATCACGCCAAACAACTCGATCTTAGCATACACATTCGTGTAAATGTTTTTCTCAGTGTTGCTTGCTTAGTTATAGTTTTAAATTCTTCTTCTTCGTATGATCGAGGAGAGTTGGTCTAAGTCATAGTGGGATGCTGAGACTATTCAGCCAGTCGATGGCATCGGGAGTCACTTGGATCAGCACAGATGTGCCTTAGGGAAACCAATTAAGGGGACATTGTTCTACGATATGTTTTGTTGTTTGAATATATCCACATTCACAAAGTTCGGAATCCTTTAGACCCCATTTATGCATTATATACGCACAACGGCTGTGACTGCACCGGATGCGGCTTAATCAAGTAGTTTTACAATGAAGAATTATACAATTACTCCCTATTCTATTCGATTTCTCATAAGAGTCACACTGTCCGAAGTTTGTGTGACAATTGCGAACAAAATTGGGAAATTTCATGAAACTAATCCATTCTACATAGTACTTACATAGATTTTCAGATCTGGTTGCTAATCATAGTCAAAGCTATTCTCCCCACTTTAAATGATCGAATACTTCAGCAATCTTTCTCTTCATAGTATTCCATGGTGACTAGCAGGCTACCCTTGAAGTTAATTCTCAGTGTATCTGATGAACTCTTCACACTTAATAAATACTTTTTACACATTACAAATTGGAACAAATATTTCAGGTACGAAGAAGAAAAGTTAAAAAAAATATGTTTTTCAATGAGGAGAAATTCTTTCGAGAATCAATACGATTTTCTTTTCGAATCTTTTCTCACTGATGTAAATCATGTATATATTGGAAGAGATTCGGTTCGGGAGCATTATACTCTTCCCTTTTTACTTTTTGGGCTTAAAGGCAGGAAGATGGAGTTATCTAAGATGACGCTGTCTACGATAGTTATCAGGAACATAGAGATTCACGCACTCCAAATTAGCTGGGTTCTCGACTAATGAGTTAAAGTTCTTACCGCTCTTTCACGGAGTTTGCGACAAGCCTACCTTTAGTTAATTCTGAACAATAATTGAGGACATCTTAAATCCACCGTGACTCATGTTCAGAATATTTCAGTAAATTTGATCGTTCCTAGTCTTTAAGGATAGTAATCAGTCTCTGTGTCTAGTTTTAGCTATGAACCTTTACTATATCTGTATACTGTGTTATTTTCAAATATTCCAAGATTCTGCTGGTAGGTACAGAGTGTTGGATATTTAACAGGCCAACGGAATATAATTTGCGAATATTTGCGGTGATGCGATTGCAATGTTTCTGCATCATCGGCTTTCTTTAGCTCGTAAGTGCTCCGACTCCGACCACAAAGTATAAGCCAGGTCCATACCTCAAACAAAACTTTAAAAAGCGCGTATTATTGCCGTTGTTAAATTTTTCATTTTTTTCCCCCGGCTTACAACACTTCGCGCAGCGTTAAAAAGAGGAGATTTCAAATTATGTACACACCTGAGAGGGTCCTTGCCCTTTGGGCCGGGTTCAAAATTCGAATGCAAAAAAAATAAAAACAACATGGCGTCCATCGCCAAACATCAGCGGTCCGCGAAAGTTGCTCCTCGCCCGCGCACAAGTTCTGTGAAAACACTGCGCATACCGCATAGGTACCACTCGAAACCCGGATAGTACAGTCTGTCAACAAGTAGTAGACAAACACGGGGGCGCTGCGATCATTTTAATAGTTTTAAATAACAACACAAAAATGTTACGTTTAAAAAGCACTAGCAGTAAAGTTCAAGTGAATATTTTGAACATTAATATCATAAGGTGTTAAAAAATTAGCGGTAATTCCACAAAGATTTGTAATTACATAAATATTCTACATATAGGTATTCTATAAAAAATTAATTTCCAAATATTTTGTGATCTATTCCTTACGCATGTCTTTTTTTTATTTTCTATCTTTTACTTTCTTTTATAATTTTTCCAATTGTCAGCATGTTAATATAATTAATATAATAAATCCATATGTTTACAGTAGACTTCATACAAATTAACTATTCTCCATTGGTCACCATGAAACAGGCAGCCGCCTAGTATGGTGATCTAATGGATGTACTCCATGTAAATGTCTCCATTAAATATCATGTATTTTATAAATAAAATAAATAAATAAACTTATTATTTAATTTTTTTTTTAAATGTTATATTTATTAAATGTGCATATCAAATAAGCCATAAATTAGACATTAAAACAACATAAAAGCGGTGTAGAAAAATTGGGCAATTTTTATATTGAGCATTTAATCATGTGTGTCATTTTTCCCGCCCCGTTAACCTGTCAGATTAAAAAGTGAAACATAACCTCACATTTGAATAAATTATAAATTTAGTTTTAGAATCGGTGTTATTCGGTGTTGCTATACTAATGATAAATTTTAGTTCCATTTTAACAAGTTTCTAGAATTCGTTGAAAGACTGTACTAACTACCAGCCTACCAATAACGACCTACCAATACAAACTCACCTATCCGCAAATTCTAAAGGGACTCACACATCTACAATAGCAATAGCAGACGTGGTACCAAATAATACGAGAGGTACCTACCAAGAGATAAGGCAGTTCTTGACGTTTTTCATGCTCCGCAGGGTTGTCGGACATTCGTACTATCTAGTAGTGGCTTCACGACTAATTAATGCCTCATTTGTGCATTTTCAAATGCACTTATTTTCATGCAATATCTTTATAATAAGGAACTTCAGTGAAAAATATAATGACTAAAAATATATATTCACAAAGATTAGCATTTTCTGAATATACAAGTATAACTTTCATTGTATATAATTATACATAGAATTTATAAATCGTTATTTAAAAGTGAATAAAAAATCAGCTCATCAAAACGCCGTGTTATGTTGCTATCATTGCATTTGGAACAACTGAGGTCACGTGAGCATTCTGTTTGTGGATTAGTTTGAAATTTTTTGCATTTTAAATATTTATTTTTTAAGTTTTGGAACATTTTTAAGTTAATTTTGGTGACTTAAGCTCTGTAATTGTTGTTCAATAAAAAAAAACTATTATTCATGAAAGAAATTAGAGTATTCATGATCAAACCAATTATCAATGCGGATATTATGATAATGATAATGGTCAATACAATTATTATTTTTTCAGTTAAAGTTTCTAAAAAGATACTTAATTTTATTACTTATTTTTAGTTATGGTTTACCACGAATACAATAAACAATTATGTATGGTAAAGCTCATCCTTGTTTTGACATTTGAAATTCTAACCTCAAAACTGATCATAACCGACCCGCCTTAGATTTGGAGTGTTTGGCGGCCTTTGCATAATTGAAACATTGAAAATTATTTTAACCATGAAAACTGACTTTAGAATAAAAACTAAATATACTAGTATTTAAGTTTGAGCGTCATTATTGATGAAAAAAAAATGGACTGGAGTTCCTTATTGTAGAATATTATCGATATCATAAAGAGATGAATATAGTAATTCTCCGTGTATTTGTCAGATAATTTAGTATCTAATAACCTCACAAATATTCATGCCTCATTTGAAAATTTAAAATACCTCATCATTCTTGATAAAATGAAATTGTTCCGGGGATTCACTTCGTAAAGTTCGAACGAAATCACACACTCCTTATGCAGGAGGCGAAAAGGCTGAAATTCCCGCTTAACGCCGGCCGTGTGTTTCGATTTACCCAAAAAAGTATCACCAAATGCGTGTTTTATTTTATTTTCAAAAACTCAGGCATAATTATTAAAATGCTTTTCAGTCATTTTCTAAAAAAATCATTTTTCCAAAATGAACCGTACAATACCGGAAAAGGGTTCAAAGAGGAGATTTTGCACTTTAAACATTTTTTTTAGGATTGATACATTATTTTTTTTAGGCTTAAAAAAGAATCATCATAAAATCCCCACTTGAACTAAAGGCCAGGGTACTTTCTACTTGCAGTATTTAATTCCCATTGCATCGCCTTAATTGGCATGGGTAGTTGCAAGACAAAATTATAAAATAATGACACATAAAATTTATTCACACCTGTGACTCTTAACACACTTAGTAGATATTTTAAATAAAAAAAAATATATATATATATATTTACCAAATACATAATACACCACGCATAACTGGAGTATTTGGTTCCTTAGAACAGGCAATCTGCGTAGCTGGAAACTAATATCGACTTTAGGAGACACAATAGCACTTGCACACATTTTGATTAAAAAAAAATTCAGTTGTTTTAATATTCTCAATTGTCATTTTTATTACACAATATTGCTTGCTAAATAAATACTACCTTTTTTTATTTGATTACTGTACAAGAGTCTCAACTGCTCCCAACTGTCTGGGGCCAGTGAGACTATGGCAACCCCAATTTGAGTATTTTTTTTTTTTTTTTTACATGAATACCTCACAAGAGTCCCAAACTGCTCCCAACGTCTGGAGCCAGTGAGACTATGGCGTTCCCAATTGGGGAATGTTGTGAGGCTGAAGGTATTGGGGAGGGGAAGGAGAAGGGGGAGAGGAAGGTGATGAAAAGGGGAAATACCTGGCTATTCAGATCTGGTCACCAAACACGGCTAAAAGCCATTTCAAGCAACGTTTCAATTCTGAATGGTGGTCTTTCACCAGGGCGATACTGAGAGTATCTTCCACTCTGGAACGTGCGCAAATATACTATATTATTTTTAAATGAATTAATTGTGAAACAACACAAATTAATTAAATAAAAATTACTTGCGCACGCCGGGATTTGAACCCGCGACCTTCGGATTCGTAGTCGAGAGCCTTACCCCTCGACCATGGAGGCCGTCAGATGTATGTTGTGAGGCTGAAGGTATATTTGAGGGGAAGAAGATAATGAAGAGGAAAGTGGTGAAATAGTACCTGGCTATTCAGATCTGGTCACCAAAGTCATTTCAAGCAACTTTTCGATTCTGAATTATGGTGTTTCACCAGGGTGATACTGAAAGTATCTACCACTCTTGATATCTTGTTTAAGAATAAACTGAGTTATCCTTAATGTGTAGAACATAGAGATTCTAGACCTTTTCAAATATCCTGTTATTCAGTATCTAACAAGATTTGCAGGATTATGGGATTTGTTGCTTTATAGGTTTGATTTGAGAAAAGCTCTGAATGACTCAAATATATTTTTAAACTTTACAGAGAACTTACAAATAAAATTGACATGTGTAGCTATAAGCCAATCTTAACCTTTTAGCGGAAAAAATTGTAACGGTGAGCTCTGGCGTCATGTAATATGCATTTTTGTGTCTACAATATCAAAGTCAGTGTCGTTTCACTATAAACATTATTATTTTTAGCTCGCAACTTCATTTCCACCATGGAGCTTGGAAATACCCATCCAACTTTAAAAATAAGACAGAACTCCGTGGAAAGTTGCGAATAATTATATGACATCACAGAGCAAATAGTATACAGAGTTATCCTTACACGCAAGGGGAAGAAACCAAAATAAGAGGGGCGGGGGGCGAGCAAGGCGCGCTACCAATTTAAGTAAAACAGCAACTAAGTAAAAAGGTTCGCCGTCATTCGGAAGGTGTTTACAAAAAGCGAATATTTTGTTAAGAGTTTGACCCTTTTTATAAATATATTGTAATTTGCTTGCCGCAGTCAAAATCACGCGAAACGAACGTATACGGCAGTGAACCAAAGCTGGTGCCAAATGGGTGTCACGTGACCATTGGCCCCAGCCGTCAAAGTCGTACTTAGGGCAAGTGAATTAATTCTGACTTCAGTGTATAACACAGATTTTTCATATTTTAGAAAGTTTTTTTTTCTCCAATCAAGTTTCTTTTCAGAAATAAATTGGGTTCTCAAATACAGACTCAATTGTAAGTTTATTTTTCGATTGACGTAAAAAAGATAAACGTCTTTCTTTGTTTATATTCATCTCCTGGAAAGAATGAAAAGTAAAATTATTTATTCGTGATTCATGGACTTTCCAGCGATTTGGTCGACATTTCCAAGAATGTCGGTTGGTGGAATATTGCTATGTGCCTTCATTATTTAAGTGTATTGACTGCACGCGTGTGTTTAAAGATAAATCTGAGGGTTTCAATGACATTTAAAAAAATACTTTTCGCTTTGCATTGTACTCGTATTGTAAAAGTTTGATTTAAATGTGAAGAGGATATTGAAGAATACAGATTTTTTTTTTATTATTAATTATGTGAAATATTTTTTGGTAATTTTAGTTTTTAAACGATTATAAACATTTTATAAATACACGTTATTTGTCAAAAATGGAGTGCTGATACCAACCCTAATGTCTGGCAGTGAGGCATGGAACTGGCAGAGGAACGATTAAAGTAAACTGAATGCAGTAGAAATGAGATATTTAGGCGAATGCATGGTAAAACCTCGTATGATCGTGTAAAAAATATTGAGATTCATAAAGATTGCAAGGCTGATGTGAGCGTGATGAGTTAGATTGAGAAAGAGATGCTTAGATGGTTTGGGCATGTAGAACGCATGAACGAATTAAAGAGTGTAAGGAGAATATATGACGTGAATGTAAATGGAAGAAGAAGCCGGCGACGTCCGAGGAAGACATGGCACGATCAAGTTAATAAAATACTCGAGTCGGGCCATGTTAGAAGTCGGAATAACAGAAGAGAATGCATGAGATCTTATATTAATGAGAATGAAGAAAGAAGTGTGCGCCAAGATCGAGCTGTTTAACGGTTCGTCCTCCCTGCTTACCCCTTCGGCGAAACGTCGTGATGGTTAGTAAGTTGACATGTATTTTAAGTTAATATCTCCTTTTTCTTTTTTTTTACTCTGAATGACAAAACAGCTATAACAATAATAAAAAACACAAAAACTCGTGACACTTTTATATAAAATTATTAAATTTTAAATACTTCAAATTATATTTAAAAAAATAAAATTGAATTCTACCAATAAAACACAATATTAATTAATACAATATCTCCCCGTCGTATGAGCCATGTTTAATGACCAGATCTGAATACCTAGGTACTTTCCTAAATTCTACATTTTTACATTATTCCTTTCCTCGCTTCAGTGTTACCGTATACCCCGGATTGGGAATGCCATAGTCCCATTCGCTCTGGGAAGTTGAGACTCCTGGTATTCATGTATATAACAGGTCACTTTAAAAATCTGATTTTAAATAAATCAATTACATGTACAACTACAGCCTTACAAAGTAATTAAAATTGATATTCAATCAAGCATCGAAAAATCCAAGCAAATAATTTAAAAAAAAAAATTTTTTAGAGAAAGTTAATAGTCAATTAAATATTATTAATAATGAAATATTGATTTTAAATAGCTATGTCCTAAATTTATATTCACATTAATAAATATATTTTGATTATTATTAATATAAACTTTAATAATAATAAATAATATTATTTTCTTTTATTTATAATAATAATAAAAATAAGTTCTTTTTTAAAAATTAACATTTACGCAAATTTTGTTTTCAAATATATAAACATTTTAATTAATTACTTTCATCACTTAGCGTAATTTTTTTTGCTTACGTTTGTAATTTGTCTATTTTCTTAATTTTTGTCTATACTTGTCATTGTTTTTAGTATATTGTTTATCCTGATGAGGAAAGCTTTACTTTTGAAATATGTACATATTTATATATTTTTTTAATACTCAATTTTAAACGCATTTTTTTACCTTATAGCACCTGTCAAACACATGTGCATAATTATTTACTCTATAATATTTGTTTTTCTCATCTCTTCATTCACGTTCATAATTTTTTTTCTTTACTATTCTTCACATCTCTTTATACTTAATTATTATACTTTTTTCTAGATATATTATATTACCATTGTATGGCAATATTAGATTTTTTCCTTTCTATTTTTGTATAATAGCACTTAACATGAACTGAACTTGTAAATTTGACTGTCCTAAAACGGGATTTGTTCCCAGTTGGGCAGTCAAAGATTTCTTACATTTTATTGTTTAATAATATCTCTATTTTAAATAAATAAATCAAACTACTCTAAAACTATGTGTTTCTATACCGTCCAGATGTCTAATAACTTGAAATTATGTATTATTATTTTAATACAATATTTACTGCTACATGCTACCCGAAAACAGCCAAAAATAATACCCGGAGAGCATACACCGACAAGGATAGAGAAATCGACGCCGGCATTCATTTCCACATAAATCATTGGAACTTTCCCATTCGGCATTTTTGTGTACTAAATTTTTATACATCAGCAATCTGATGCAACTCTCCGCGACGAGATATTGAGTTTCCAAAATTCGGCAAATCATTCAAGCGATAATATGCTGTCCGTTAAGAGTGTTTAATGGTGGTTTTTGCCTGGAGTTGGATGCTGTTTTTGGTAAACTTGCAGGTCAGCCATCTAGTTTTTTTGGCATTCACGCATGCAGGTGCTACTAGTGCGGTGCACATACACTGACACCAGTGCAGGCTGTAAGGTGTGCGCTGTATGTGTGGTGTTCAGCGCAGGGAAATGCTAAGTACTGAGTGCTTCATCACTTGGGTTGCGATTTTCGACTCGATGCCGTGGAAACGCTACGCAGTGAAAAGGGGCTTTAATAAGTATTTTTTAAATAATCTTTGAATCACTGTTCAAATGTCTAAAAGTATTGCAAATAAAGATTTCAAAGTTTTGTAACTTTCTTAATAAATATATATATGCGAGTACACATTTTTTTTCATTACTTTGTAGAATACGTTTAAAAAAATATTATCATCGAGTAAATGTTTGTATTTATTTAGACCAATCATATTAGACTTTTAAAATTTTAATATGTGTATATTCTCACATGATTTGGCTTAGTTATAAGGTACAAACTGTAATAAGGTACAGTTTTTATTTTATTTTATGTGAGTACCGGACAAGAGGCCCGACTGTTCCCAACCGCCTGGAGCTAGTGAGACTATGGCATACTCAATTGGGGTATGTTGTGAGGCTGAAGGTAGTGAGGAGGGGAAGGAGAAGGAAAATACAAAGGTGAAAAGTACTTGGCTATTCAGATCTCCAAATACAGCTAAAGACATTTTAACAGCAGATTATTTAAATTAAAATTCTTTGTTCCAATCTGCACACTTCGAATAATTTGTTTATCATTAGGGGAATCTTTTATAAGGTATGGAATTACAGCCTGGGGACTTTCATGTAAAACAAACATCAATCATGTTCAATCAGTACAAAATTCATTGTTTAAATTATTAGCTCATAAAAGATTATACGAACAAAGGCATAATATTCCAGACATATATCAGTCTCAAATTTCTTTCAGTAAAATCAATTCTATTGTACAAAAATATAATTCAGCACATAATAACCATGTATTTAATACGAATAGACTACAGCACACTTACAATACACGTCTCAATTTTAATGAAGGATTAATGATTCCTAAGCATAAAAGCAAATACAGACAAAGAACTTTAGATCACATGATTATTAGTTGTATAAATATGTTACCCGCTGAAATAAAAACAAAAAAACTGTATTTAAACTAAACCACTAATAAACATATTGAAAACATGGCTAGCTGGAAGAAGCGATTTGTATTAGAAATAAGGAAATATTATTTTAATTTATAAAATAAAACAATAACTTTGTTTTACATCACTTTTATTTATACTTTAGCCGACCGGGTTTCGCTACTACCGTAGCTTCTTCAGGGCAGTATACAACAGTATATAGTTGTATACTGCCCTGAAGAAGCTACGGCAGTAGCGAAACCCGGTCGGCTAAAGTATAAATAAAAGTGATGTAAAACAAAGTTATTGTTTTATTTTATAAATTATAATGTCACATCACCAAGTTACCGCTTCATATGAAAATATAAAAAAAAAAAAAAAAAATAAATATTATTTTATTTAGGATTTATTGCGTTCGCTTATGTTTTTTTAAAATTTTATTTATATTTTTTTGTAGAAATATTTATGGTTTATGTTTGTTATATATGTTTTTTATGTTTTTATTTTACATATTTTGTAACCTTGTCTATAAATTTGAAGTGTTATATAAAAAAAAATGATAATAAATAAAAAAAAAAATTAAAAAAGCAATGTTTCATTTATGAATGGTGGTCTTTCATTAGGGAAATACTGAAAGCGTCTGCCACTCTGGAACATGCCGCAAATATACTACATATTAGTCTTAATGAATAAATTGTCAAATGACACAAATTAATCGAATAAAATTTACTTGCCCACACCGGGATTTGAACCCGTGACCTCCGGATTCGTAGTCAGGGATTATAACCACTCAACCACGGAGGCCGTCTTTTTTTTTCGTGTTTTAAATATTTTCAAAGATAAAAAAGAGTAATTTAATTATTTCAAAGAAAACATTTTAAATCTGCATAATGACTTTAGACAATTTTGATATAAAATCTTAACTTTACTTATTAAGAAAGAGCTCGAAATAGATCTTTCAAAATATTGTAAATAATGACACAAATTTTACTGTTTTAGGCTCAACATTAACATGGATAAAGTTCAAAGAAAGGCTTTGATGACATATTAAAGTTGTTAATAAACTGATCAAATTTAATTACAATAGGTTTTTCGAAAATCGAATAGTGAGAGTACTTTTTTAAACTTCTTTTTTATTTCTTATTAGCTGATGTGTTCCCGGTCTTACTCGGGTACAATAACTGATTTGACAGCGAAAGTAATTATCTCCAAATAAAGAAACAATCATTTGAAAATTATATTTCACTCCAAACATTTCTTTTATCAAAATTCATTTATTCATAAAGTTCTTAAGTAGGTACCTACTCGCGTTTTTCATTTAAAAAAAATAAAATAAAAGAAAATATTCTATCCAAAAAAACCTTCTTCTTTTGAATATGCAATATGTGGCTAACCGGAGTGTTATATCTATGGGCTAACCTAAATAAAACATGCGGCTTCAATGTTTTTCATAGTAATTTTAAAACGTTATAGCAACAGTTTTACATATTGGATATCATTCAAACTACTTTCTAAATCTTTTCGGCACTAATAAAAACAAACTGTGCTATTTTCACCGCAACCGGTCCAGTGATTTTCGAGAATATCGAGGACAAACAAACAAACTTACTTAATGAAAGGGTATATTTCTTGGTAATGTTTACCTTACCAGAAAAGATATTGTGTTTGAATAGGGAGATACGATTCTTAATTTGGAAGTTACGTAATATTTAATACGCTTCTATTTATAAAATGTTTTTTTATGAAATATTTACGTATGTAAGTTTATTTTAAAGAAGAGTTTAATTTTTTTTTTGATTTGTCATTAATACAGCGCATTTCAATATGGAGGTTATTGTAGTTTTTTTATGGCTTGATAAACATAATGGTTTTGCATTTGAGTTGTTTTAAAATAAGGTGTTATGAAGTGATTTGTATTTCTCATAAGTTTGTGATATTCCTGATTTTATTTAAGATTTTTCTCTTTACACATTTTTATAATAGAAACTTGCTTAAATATATCTTCTACTTTTGTTACTGGAAACAGTGTGAAGAGTGATTTCGTCGAGAAAGCGGATTTTATTTTTAATTATTACTTTTATGATGATTCTTTGTGAAACTTTTACTGAATTAAATTTATTTTTATAAGATCCTCCCCAACCAATAATGCAAAGAGTGAACAAGGGCATAGGACACATTCTTGATTATTTTCACATTCAAAATATTTCTTAGCCTAACGAATATGTATATACATATTTATGAGCATTTCATTATTTTGACCGTGATTGAGTCCTCGGCTAAGATTCCAGAGATCACGGGTTCAAATCCCGGCGTGCGCTTATTAAATTTATTTGATTAAATTGTGTCATTTCACAATTTATTTATTAAAAATAATACGAGTATGTAGTATATTTGCGGCACGTTAAAGTGGTAGATGGTACTAGTATCGTCCTGGTGAAATACCACCATTCAGAATCGACACTTTGCTTGAAATGGCTTTAGTCGCGTTTGGTGACCAGATCTGAATAGCCAGGTACTTTTCCACTTTCCTTCTTCCCCATCTCTTCCTCTCCTCAATAATTTCAGCCTTACAACATGCCATAGTCTCACTGGCTCCAGATGGAAGTAGTTGGGACTCTTGAGTGGTATCTAATTTAAAAAAAAATTAAAAAGGAAAGCAAGAAAAACAAATAGTTTTAATGATTATTGAAGCTTTTAAATCCCAAGAAAGATCACACTAAATACAAACAAAACACAAACTAATACATTCACACTAATACCACATGCTAAATATTTAGGATAAACTCATTCACCCTAATTCTAATCCCGTAAGTCATAATACAAAACACAGCTAATACCGAATTAATCCCTCGAACCCGCTTTAATAGTTTGTCCTGGCGGAAAATCCTTAGATATTTAATTACCGATTGAGAAAGGATCCACATTTGAATTGCTCCCACACCACAGAGGAAACACAAATCACGATTCTATTCTAGAATAGGGGTCGGAGACCTTTATTAATAAAATAACATAATAGTTTTTTTTTGTCAAAAGTACGTGTATAACATTTTTTTTTACCGGAAATAATGATAAAATGAAAATAGAAACAATTTGGCTATAACGGTTTTTAAAGATTAATTTGACCGCAATATTTTAAAGTATTTAAGGGTTCACAAAACACTTGCTTAAATACTCATCGTTGCCTGGTGTTATGAATGGTTTGGAATAAAGTTTAAGGTTGTATTTTGTGACAACCCCTAACCCTACCCCCACTCCTAGCCTACCCCTACCCCTACCCCTACCCCTACCCCCACCCCTACCCCTACCCCACCCCTACCCCTATCCCACCCCTACCCTCTTACCCCCTACCCCCACCCCTACCCCTACCCCTACACATACCCCTACCCCTACCCCTACCCCCACCCCTACCCCTACCCCTATCCCTACCCCTACCTTTACCCCAACCCCTGCCACAACCTCTACCTCTACTTCTACCCAGTAATTTTACTTTTATATTCCTCAAGATGCAAGTTTTAAGAGGTAGGAAAGAATGATGAGATAGGTTTTTAGCACTCTCACGTAGACAGTACCTTCCTCTTGGTTTGAAGAAAATTTCATCAATCTCGGAACAAAACTGCAGATTTGTATAAAAACAAACCCACAAACACTCTTCTTTATATAATATGTACACATGGATAGAAGATAGATAATTCTCTCTTTAGTTAGGAATTAAACTTTTATTATATTAAATGCATATGTAATGCTGCAAATATTTGTATTTTTTTTTATTAAATTGTCCTAATTTACCGTCTCGAAAAGTAACTTCAGATTAGCCCAGACGCGATGCCAACTCAGCCACTGACCGGTCATACCACGACTACTTTTTTGAACATACTATGTGTTATTATATTTTTTGTACATGTCTTCCTGAATGCATTTTATGATAGTTATAAAAGAAAGAGAAGGAACGATGCAATATTGAGAGAGTGATTTTATTTTATTGATTAAACAAATTATTGTCAGAAATAAATGTAACATGTACAAATGCTATTTTCAAGAGCTGTTTTAATATTTAATTATTCGGTACTACCGAAAACTAGTTCGCACACCACCTGTAGCACCCCCCTATAAGGGGTAAAATAGATCCAGGAATTCCTCTCCATATTATTATTTGAAGTGGGTCCCGAATCTGGTTTCAGTGCGGTTTGCCACCATACTATAAATTAGTTGAATATTATGCCGGTCGTATGTTCTGCCATGTTCCCACGTACCACCCTGTACCGCTGTGTTTTAATGCGAAACCGTATAGGAAATTGAAAATTGGACTTCGGGATTATAATGTGAATATTATAATGATTTAATAAAATAATTATTTTAACATTTTATTATTTTAAATTGAAAAAGTGTAATATTTTACGAGTTTTTGGCGGGTACTAGATATATATATATATATATATATATATATATATATGTGTGTGTTACTAGCTTTAGTAAGGGTTTAGGCATTATTAAATTAACATTATTTTTTAAAATTCTTCTATTTATATTACTTTATAGAAATAACGCTGTAAGCTGAACATTTTTGTGTTGAATGTAGAAAAACATCCTATTTTCATGATGCCAGACCGTACAGTATACGATTTTTTGCTGCTTCAGTAAACAGACCATAGAAAAACAATTTGGACATTCTTCTTTACTTGTTTTCGAAATGTTGATTAAAACCTTTGCAATGCATTATTTCAACGTTTGTTGTATATTCCACACTTTACCACCACGCAGAATAAATTCGAAACTTGTGCAGTTTTTTTTTTTTTTTAAATATAGACAAATATTCCCTGTTTACGAATAACCCGATAATATTTGAAAATCTCCTACTACCATCGCAGTAAGCGGAAGATGTTGCTTGTGTCGTAATGGAGAACTTAGCCAGCCGAGGAATTGAACTCACGATGCCTGGGTGAGACCCAAACGAGATGCCAACTCAGCCACTGACCGTTCATTTATTTATTACTATTCAATTGTTAAAATAATTATATTAATACGAAATAAATTAGTTTTTGACATTCGATGTAACAATAATGTTTATTTAATTAATGTTAAATAAATAACCAAATGAGCGCCGAACGACACTTTCTGTGCATCAGTCGTCAGTACGCAAAATGTTTTGAAATGTATTAAAAAAAAATGTTATTTATACATAAGTTGGAATCAGCGTTTCTCAACCGCTGGGCCGCGGACCGATGACGGCGCTAAAATAAACTCCGCTCCGCGAATGGTTGTCACGCGTTTTAATTTTAAAAATGAAAGAAAACCGTCATTAACTCCTCGACTCCGGTGGTGGGACTAGCCTGACCCATTGCTTGAAAGATAATTTAATACGTCATAGATATTTTTTGAAACTAGTTTCTCTTAGTCTAATCGTTTATTAAATATTTACCCAGAATTTGAGGTAAAAAAATGATAAAATCGGAAAGGGTTTAAATGAAATATTGGTATTATTGTGTTAAAAAATCAATAAAACGACAGTTTTTTGAATATGAACAACGGTCGGAACAGTATCTCGCTCGATCTGTCGCAATCGTTCCGTCCTTCTCTCTCACTGTCCCATGCGAGTAGGAGCCTATCAACAGCAGAGGTTGCCAACCATTCGTGCATATTTTTTAGTAATGTGCATCAATTATATATTTTTTGCAATACTAAATTTTCTCATGCAGCATGTCATAATCCGGAATATTCGTTAACATGTGATTGTATTTCATGTCATATTTGTGGATGTGTTCCCAATAAGTCCGTTATTTATTTATTATAATAAATATAAAACTAATAAATAAAATGTTACTCAAATAAAATAAAAATATTCCTGCTATTACCGGTCCGCAAAATATTACTTATTTTTACCGAAGGCGTGAAATGGTAAACGCTGAGATAGAGCACCATTATGTTGCAGTTCGACTTGAGGCCCATGTGGCGAACTATGTGCAACTAGTTGCAGTTACAAGGAACCGGCAATTGCAGTTTGGGGGCCAGTCGCAGCTAGCTGCAGCTCGGCCCGCGCCCGTGGGTGTGTGGGTATTACCTGTTTGTCTCACGTTACAGGGGTCAACAACTTTGCTCATGAAATTCATAAAAGATTAATTTTGAATTTTATAAAAGATTTCGGTTTTACAGGGTTGCTCCTTTATGAAACTTGTTTTTTCCGCTTAAAATAAAAATTGAAAGAATAATATTTAACATTTTCTGTGCTTTCAGATAAAAAAAAATTGAAGTGAACTTATTTTTAAGGAGCTATCAGATACTCAAGTAAAGTAAAAAAATAACTTTTTAGACCCAAATCACGGGATAAACATATTAATGATGTTAAGTAGTTTTTTAGGATCTTTTCTCCATGGGTGTATAACGGTGTTTTTTAGGCTCGATGAGCATTCGAAAAAATACGTAATTTACAAAAAAATGGTCAATCTTTTTTTTAATGCTTAGCTTAAAATACGGTATACAATTTTATTTCGCGACAGTGCAGCTGTTTACCTAGGTCCACAATTAAATATTTTTCGCGGTAGAGACATGCTATGTAGAAATATAAATCATTTTTATCTTAAATGCAGCCGTATGCGTATGCCGAAGTTTGCCGATCCCTGTAACAACACACCTAAACCACTTACTCACACTCGTCTACCTTTAGAGAGGGCATTATACCTAAAATCCGCAAGTGCATTTTCTGTAGGCTCTACAAGTTTCTCGCAGTCATCCAAACAAACCTATACGCGTTCTCATTCTAACAGCATCTGACAAAGTAACGAGGACCCTCGTCGAAAGGATTAACTTGTGAACCGGTAATGGTAAATAGATTGAAGAGGGTTTTGTTCTTTTTTTGTTCATGTCTTATATTTCGTTGGGATGTTCGGTTAGTTAGTTTTGATTGTATTTCGTGTTTCCGAAATTTTTGCAGTCTGACCAAATGTGTCCAATGCATTGATAAAGACTTAACTAGACGGTTCTTATCGCTTGTTTTTTGATAATTTCTTAAAAATAATATGCATTTATCGGCACTCCTTTAAAATCTATTTTCTATCTTGAGATTGCAAAATGTATAATTTTTTCAAATAATATTATCCATCCTTCATATTTTAACGGTGTACTGTGAATTCATAAATCTTGTTCATTTGATGAAATTAAGTTATACGTTTTAATGAAGTTTAATTGATTTTTATAGATTTTCTACTCTGAGAACTGTAAAAACTGTCCATCCTGTGTAATTTCAATTTTATTTTCATTCAGTGGTGTTTTTCTACATCAAAACATATGCGTAATTTAGAAAATATTACAAGCTATCTCACGTAAGTACAAAAAAAAAAAAAATAGTGATAATAAATTATGTCTCATTTAAAAAAAAATTACTTAATCTTTATTTTTATTTTTTATGTGATACCACATAAGAGTTCCAATTTTTCCCAACCGTCTGGAGCGGGAGACTATGGTATCTCCAATTAGGATATGTTATGAGGCTGAAGGTATTGAGGAGGGGAAGGAGATGAGGAAGAAGGAAGGTGGAAAGTATCTGGCTATTTAGATCTGGTCACCAAAAAAAGTGGTGGATTTCACCAGGGCGATACTGAAAGTATCTGCCACTCTGGAAAATGTTATTTTCAGTGAATAAATCATGAAATAACACAATTTAATCAAATTAAATTTATTTGGGCACGCCGGGATTTGAACCCTCGACCTCCATATTTGTAGCCAAGGATCGTAACTACTCAACCACTGATACCGTCTAATCAATAACGTTTGAATGAAATTTTTAAAACAATTCCAAAACCGTTTTTTTTAAATCTTCCATATATATGTTTTAATATATGGGAGACATTACACAATGTTATTCAAACAGCGTCCTGGAAATATTTTGAGATTTGGGTACATAAGTATTGGCAGAAGTTGATAACCTGATAAACACATAATCATTTTATCAATATTTGTCAACGGTACAACAGAAATAAATACATAAGATACTCAATCTAAAATTTTGTTTAACTGTAACAATAATTTCAGAACTGAGTCATTCAAATTATTGGTACCTCGACTGTACACAGTAGGTAATAGATATTCAGAAATAGTAGACATTTTCAACTGCTCTGAATACAAATAAGAACAAACGATTATTGCATACATCCCGTATAATTATTAATATACTCGTATGTGTCTAGAGTATAAGTAACGGTGAATGTGAGGTATGTTTTGATTTTTCGCCTCTGAACTTATTACTTGGAATGGTACTTACACTATGTTATTCCTGTATTTGTTCGATATATTATCTTTGAACCTACTGTGATGTGTTTTGCACCTAACTCACTTTATATGTAATAGCCCATATAGGACGTATATTATACAATAAATAAATAAAGATGAAAAAAAAGTAGTGCATTCGCATGACCCATAGTTTGTTGTTAATCTCTAGTATTTATTCAAGACCAACGCAACAGATTTTTTTTCCCCGTTTGCAGGACCAATCTTACGATAAATTCTCTAATTCCCCGTATGTGTGGGCAATATAACGCACAATTTCACAATACCGACATTCTTCACAATACCCTTTCAATATATCTAACCGCAGTAATAAGTACCACCACAAATTGATGCTGGCGTATAAAATGTATGGAGAGCACCTTCTGTCCCAATCCTATCATCCTCTTCCTCTCTTCCCTTCCTTTTTATTTTGTTTTTTGTAATAAAACATATTTACTTAACCACTTTTAGCATAATTAACTTTGTTGGCTTACTTTTATAAAAGTTCCTTTTATATAAATCTATACTAAAAGCTGTTTGTTTCTTACAAATAAATAAATAATTTATAGGTTTATATCCCAATGGATTAAATGTAAAAAAAATTGTCATCATTTTGTGTACAAACACCAATCCATACCTTCCTTTATCAATGTTCTAATAATTTCCAGAGCGAAATCTTTTTGCGGTCCTTTCTCGCAACTACAATTTCGGGCACAGCATCTCGGCTATATTATGAATATTATTTTTATGACGTTGCGAAAGGCCGTGTAGTCGTTAAGTGCGTTTTTTGTTAGGCAACGCGTGCGTCCATGCTGGGTTTTGACATTTGGCAAGAATTTTTTTTGCGAAAATACTCAAACATCACTTCCGCTACGTAGATGACGAAACGTGAGGGAGTTGTAAAGCGCGGAGACCTCCACTTGAGACAGTTTACAGTTCACTTGCTGAAATTTTAAATCGGAATCATTATCGCTTTGACGACAAGAACTTTGTATTGTCTAAAATTGGTTTAACAATTGACGAGCTTTTTCTATTTTTTAAAAGGAAACATTAATTGTTAAAAGCTTTTGAACCCATTATGGAATATATTTCAGAATGAAATAGATTCGTCAATCTAGAAAGTTTCATTAATCAGACGCCAGAACTCACAACTTCGCCAGATTTTAATTATATTCTATCAATAGATTTTCTTGTTTACATTTAAATGTAACAAAATTATTTCGGTGTACTGCGATCAAAATGTAATTTTCCAGCTTTTTCCGTGTTTATGTGATAAAAGAAATCAATGTTTTTATTACAAATATAAATAAAAGCTCACACACCAAATTGTATTTTCGGCTACTATAAATCAGTCATTATTTAACTGAATTATATGAAAAGACACTTTGTTTGAATCCACTTTTATTTTTGTATAAAGTTTCGATTCGACTGAATAATCTCCAAGACTTAAAACACATTAGATTCAAAATAGTAAGTAAGTGGATTCAATCGAAGTATCTTTTCATTTAATTCATCGTGTTAATCCACAATGTGTTTGTTAAATATAAAAATCCATTATTTATCTCTTGTAACATACGTAATCACAAGCAACCACATTTATTTATGAAAATCAATAGGATTTTAAAAATATTTTGCGATATTTATGTGTTTAATTGCGGCATATTTAGTTTTATAAAAAGCATGAGAGATCCATTGAAAAAATATCCCTGACGACGGGTAGGTATTGTAAACCTCGTTCGCTAGGCTGTAATCTTTCTTTGGGGAAAAAATTATTATGCATTATGGAGTTTCCAATCATTATGTCGATTGCTTGCAACATTGGTGCGAATGAATTATTGCGCGTGAAACTGGTTGGTATTCTACCAAATCGTTACTGAGAAATATTTCCCAACATATTTTCATTAAAATTTTTAAGCAAATATCAAAGTATTTTAGTCATTTTTGAGTGTGATGTATACTAAACACAGAATAAAGAAGAATACAAAAATACGGTGTGTTGATTTCGTGAATCAAAAGTCTGGCATTCAGACATTACAAAATTCTATTATGAAAAAAACATTTCATCCTCATTTCTTTCCGATCAAGTGGAATGGCAATATACAATGCAGGGAGTGTAAGAGAGATAGAGCGCTGTATTTTATTGGCTATTTCGGGGCTATAACCAAAATGTACGAAGTCACAGTCTTCCACTTAAATCTACACGGAAAGCATTTCTAGTTTGTATTCTTTATTCTATGGAACTAAACTTTTCGTTAATTTTTGATGTGTTTTAAAAGTTTTTATTGGTGTCTCTCACACGAAAATTCCACCATCCGAAGCCGGTAGTACCATATAATGCACCCGTTCGGGGAATAACTCAATGTGGAAATAAATGGGGAAAATAGGGTAACTGGCTAGTCAGATCTTGTTATTAGAATAGTCGAGGTAAATTCAAGCTACTTTTAAATCTGAATTATGGTCTACTGAAAATAATTTTACTTCTGAAATGATACGCAGATCTCTCAGAATTGAAACTTTTATTGAAATGGTTTTATCTATGTTCAGTGGCCAGCAGGGGAAGAGATTTAAAAGATTATCACGCTTCCTTCACCCCCACAACATTCTTCAAAGCGGGGTGCCATGGTCTTAACAATTAAGACTCTTATGCGGTATCATATGAAATACGGGTTGGGGTTGTGATTGGGTTAAAGGTAGAATTAACACAACACAACCTCAAAACTTTACTCCAAACCATTAATAACCCCGGGCAACGCCGGGTGTTTCAGCTAGTATTATATATATACATATACATATACATATTTTTTAAATTAGTGACTATAATATTAACAAAACTTAAATGAAAATGTGAAACATAAAAGAAAGGTCTCATCTGGGATACGAACTTAGAACCTCTCGATCTATCCGGGACCAGCGCTCTATACAATTAAGCTAATGTCACCTTACTTTCCGTCATCTTCATCGATATCGTAATTCAATGTAATAACGGTTAATATCATTTTCAATTAATTCCCATATATCTGCTATCTTTCTTGTAGTGTGCCGAGCGGTTGCCCCGGATAGGCAGAGGTCCTGGGTTCGAGTCAAAAATAAACCAAAATAGATGATATCTTTCTCCTCTTATTGTTCTACTTTCCATAAGTTGAGCTCCAGTAGGTCGTGGTTATGCAGAGAATATTTACATCGCAATAATCTTAATCTCTATCATCATATATAAAAATCAATATTTGTCTTTTTTTAATATCCTACATGCTATTTCTTTATTACTGTTGTTACGTGAAGAAAAAGATATATACATGTATATATGTTATTGCACATTGCAATATCATAAACTTCTTTTCAGTCTTGTGAAAAAGTGTAAAGAGACTGGTATCTTGTCCTCATAGGTTATAATTTTGGGCAGGTCAGTATAGTATAAGTGCAGCGCGTTGCACATCCCGTCACGTCGAAGTGCAGCCAAAATACAAACGTCGTGCAGAAAAAATCGCAACATCTTCTCCGTACATTCCTCCCATCTGTGTTGCTCTCGACATCAGAGAAGCGCAATAAAGCATCGAAACACGTTCCTCCGGGGCAAAGACTGCACAAATGGAAAGGTTGCAGAATAATTGAAACGAATACCGTAGAAATATGACACTCCTGACATTCTACACTAGTGTCCTCTAGCGGCCCGGAATTGTACAAATATTTTTTTATCATAGATTGTAATAGATTTTCTTTGAAATATATATTATTAGTAAATTATAGAAATCAAAATTTTTAAAAATAAATATTAGATCACCTACATATTATTTTACTCCTTTTTTCTTATGTATATATTTTTAAGGGAGAC
Source organism: Halesus radiatus (assembly GCA_022606495.2). Classification (NCBI taxonomy): domain Eukaryota; kingdom Metazoa; phylum Arthropoda; class Insecta; order Trichoptera; family Limnephilidae; genus Halesus; species Halesus radiatus. The sequence continues at coordinate 128,883 of JAHDVE020007942.1, read as the reverse complement.
TTCTAGGATTGTATTAACATTTTACGCCTCACTGCTCGCGCTCTGTCCAAATTGTTTAGGAAGAGAAGTATTTTTAAAAATATACAACTCTGGAAGCGCTTAGTATATATAGCATGTTGCCAGTATTTTGGCAAAGCTATGCGTTTAATCAAATATTGTAGACGAAATATAAACATAAGCAAAAAAAAAAAAAAAAAATCATATCTAGGTTACCTACCTAAAACCTATTTTTTGAATTATCGATTTTTATAATTTATTACGAATATATTTCACAGAAAATCTTTTTATAACGTATGAAAAAAATAATTTGTACAACTCTGTTGTAGTATGCTGCCATCAAATGTGAAGAGCTGGAGGTATTATCACTTAATAGTATTTGGTTGAATTCATTTCATTCATTTTTTTCAAATTCTTTCTCGACAGTAACTACAAAAATATTTACAACGCTTTTTTCGTTTTTTGATTTGCTTTATTGCTCCGATTTGCGAAATATTGTCAATATACATAGGTATGTTTATTTTATGTATCACGTATTGAGTAACCGACCTGCTTCACAACCTTTTACTATGAACAAACGAGACAATATTTCTTCCTATGTATATATATATATATATTTTAATTATTATGTGCACTAATGGTTCTACGCATTTGCCAACACTACAAACTCACACCTCCTCCAAAAGTTTTAAGCTTTCCTCTCGGTTCTTATAATAGGATGTTTTTATAGCGCTTATGGAAGGCAGTTATGTGCGGGTACGGTCGGTGTGTTGGATGGGTATGTGTAGGTATAGTGGCTGCGACAAAGGTCGAGAGGCTTTACCGTTACGGCGGCGCAGCCTCACACAATGCAGCGGGGTGAAACTGCATTTTGAAATTTATTGGGCGTATCTCGTATGCATCGTGACGGTCTCACGACGACTAGAAATTGGGGGATCATAATAACGAGCAGGTACGGTGAAGTGGAACTGAAAATTACAGCTTTCCCCACGGGTAACTGTACTGCACCTAAATAACGCCGGTCGCAAAATGAGCGATGATTTGGAGATTATAATCGAAAAGTTGAAATGAAAATATACGAGCGGTTCAAAACACCAACCATTTCTTTTAATTTAAGCATTAATCAGAGAAAGAAAAACGATGGTTCTCTTCGTTCTTCCGTGATAAAAATGTAATGGCAGTGTGCCGCTGCTTAAAGAAACGACCTGGATGCGCGCGCATCTTTTTAGAAAAGATTTTCTAGATGTTTCCTTGACGTTTTGTAAGCGATAAAATCTGTGAGTAATACATATGTAACAACTCAAAAGGTGTTCGTTCATATTGATTTTGAGAACAAAGTGATAATCACATATGTTTAAGATCTAACGAGTATTCAGTTAAAATCTAATACAATAATTCCAGTTTTGTAAGTAATATTGCGGTATTATATATAAATGTGCATTTCATCATAAATATGTATTACTTTTAAGTCACTAGTTTTCTTAATGACCTTCTATCCGCCGTGACAATGTTTGGTATAATGTCCACATATATAGGAAAATGCTTTTTATACTGTAACGCCTTAAATCTATTTTCATTTGTAGCATTTCTATTGCATGAACGTCAGATCCAGAGATAATGTTTTTTTTCAATCATTGAAGATAATATTAATAACTCTCGAAACATGAAACCAAAAAGACACAGAAAAGAAAAAAATAACTGTAACAGCTGGGATTCGAAGCCAGGACTTCGTGGTCTATCCGGGACCTGCGCTCAATGCCAACTGAGCTACGGCTACCCCAATCCATCCATTATAATTTTTATCGGTATCATACTTCGACTTCTAAGAACTATCGATATCATCCCCAATTAATTCTAATATATTTTTTGGCTGCTACCGTTTTATTCCTACAAGATTCTGCCTGAATTCATTTGCAATCGTTAGGTAGTGTCTCGAATATACTACTCGATTTTTATTAATATGGACATCTGTTGACTTTTTCTATAAGTCTAGGATTATTATTATTATTTTTTAATAACTTATTGAAGCTTATAAACGTCGTTGTAATATATTTTTAATCATTGAACATAATATGGGATAGGCTTGTAATGTACAACAATTAAACCATACCTCAGTGGAATTCGACACATCTGAAGATCTATTGACATCTACCGGGAACGTGCAGTTCAGACAAGTACAGTGCCAGGTACGGCACAGAATGCAGTATTCACATTGCGCCGTGCGTGAATGTGTTCATAGATAATGTAACCAACTAATTTTGCCGTGCCTGCCACTGTACGTGTCTGCACTGCGCGGTGCTGGTAGATGTGAATCGTACTTAACGATGTGGTTCGATTCTTGACCCTGAACACGAAAAATTAAAAAAAAGGAATAACTTTAAGTGTGCCAAAATCACCCACCGGAACAATAAAAATTGTTTTATATTTAATGGGCGTTTCTGATCGGCATGTCAAAAAATCATTCTCTGAAAATAAGTTACTATTCTGAGGAAAATACTTATCATTGATATATATTATTTTTGATATATACTATTTTTGATATATAATATTTTTATAAATATATAAACACATTATCTGATAAGACCGGAAAATTTACAAAAACATTATTTTGCATAAAACGAGAGTAAGTTATTACGTAAATTTACACCAGTTCAATTTATGTCACCTTCATCGATATCATATCTCAAATTCAAGATTTGTCAATATTATTCTCCATTTTTTTCCCATATTATTGGCAGCTATCTTTATAATGATTAATTCAAAATTGAAGTATTAATTATTAATTATTTTTATTGAGATTTAAAAACCTCATTTTAGTATTCAATCATTCTAGAAAATAATATTAAAATAACCTAAATGAAACATGAAAACCAAAAATAAAACATGAAATACCAATAATATGCTCTCAAATGCAATAAAATAAGATTTTCTGACTAACCATTAAAAGCTTGCGTGCAAAATTTTTGTTGCACATAGTTTATGAAGGCAATGCATTTTTGTAAAGTACGTTAACCGGATATCGCCGAATTACAGTTAATCTTTGGGAGAAATTTCACATTGAATTACCACCCGAAACTAGATGTTGCCAGTACGAGTAATTAGCTGTAATTATATAATTGGAAAATTGACACATGCAATCAGTGTTGATATGATTTGCTAATTTCACGATAGCCATTACGTGCGAGTAATAATCAACTTTCAGTCCATTCATGTAGTAATGTATTGCGGTAATTTAAGTTAAGTAAGTTGTAAATATTTTAGAAAATTCATAAATGGTTAGTAGCATTAACTTCATGTCACAGGGTTTCTGATTCAATTTCCACCTCCACACACTGACCATAAAATTACTGTTAGCATTTTATCACAGCTGCAGCTTCTGACATTTGATGGCAATATTCTACACTAGCGCCCCTAGCGTCGCGCGTTGGGGGAATTCTTTTTTTCATACTTCTAATTAAATATGACTTTATATTGCTTACTTGTTCGTAAAAAATATCGAACAGGCTATTAGGTTTGGCCTAACAGTAAGCTTCGCCGCTCGATGCTTGCGCTCGATGTGGTGTTTTAGAAATGGAATAAATTACTAATTCGATTAATTGTGAGAAATTTTCTTTAATATTTTATTCATAGACTTGTTTTGGCTTAACACATCACAATTATTATCTTTTTTTAAAAAATTTATATTTGTGCTATAAATTATTATTTTATTTTTTTAAATAATGTCCCAATTAAAGCCTTTGTAAATAAAAATTAAAACACGTCTAATAGCGTCTTTAATTTCTTTTTTCATTCATAAACGATAAAACAGTTAAGTCATATATGCCGGTCATCTAATATATTTTTTTTATGAATTTTCCATTTCTATAATTTATTAAGAATATATTTCACAAAAAACCTATTAAAATGTAAAGATTTTCTGCCAACCCTGTTCAATGTATCGAAAATTTCAGAAGCTGCGGATATTATATATATTTCTACGGTAGTTAATTACATATGTTATTTAACTTATGCAACCGATGTTGAAGTGCATAAATATGTAAATCTCTATATATAATAATGGATGTTTGTCTGTCTGTCCTAGATTTTCTCGAAAATTACTTGTCCAGTTTCGCTTAACTTCACGGTTTGTTCTTATTAACCAAGAAGATTTAGAGCGTAGTTTGAATGAAATCTAAAATGTAAAACGTTTTAAAAATAATATGAAAAACATTGAACCCGCCATTTTGTATTGAGGTTATCCCATATATATAGCACTCTGGTTAGCCACAGATTACAGATTCAAAAAAACGACCGTCTGTTTGGGTACAATATTTTCAAAATGGAAAAAAAACAAATAGGTGCCTACTTAAGAACTTTATTATTTAGATATATTTTGAAACAATAAATGTATAGAATGAAATAAAATTAATTTTTCTTTGTTTCATTGTTTAGAGATAATAATATTCATCAGAAGTAACTTTCGCTGTCTTATCAATTCTGCCACCCAAACGATAAACAAAAATTTGCAACTTCATAACTTTATTCCGAAAATCCCATGCAAGGCCGGGTACACATCAGCTAGTATTAAATAAAACAGAAAAATTTAATGCCTGAAGAACGATTTTTTAAATCGTTTAAAATTTATAGAATAGAAAAGTCGTCGGGAATATTTTTTGTTTTGCAATTTTTCATGAATTTTTGTTGTCTCTTTTAGCAGGATCATTTTACAAGTGAATTATCATCAAAAATCACCCATGTAAAGCAAACAATTTCCAATACTTACCTCAATTTTATGATGCCATGACGATAAAAAATGGTTAGTTTTAAAACATAACATAAATAAAGACATTGTAAAATTGTGAATAATCTTCATGCTCTAAATCTTGATTGTGAATAAATTAAATCACAAACATTAATAAACATCTGTATTCAAAAACTCTTGAATTGTGATCTCCATAGTTTTTTTTCAATGTTTGAAATTTGAAGATCAACGCAACATCCCATTTTTCATCATAAGCAAAAGAGCTTTTAAAATATACTCGTATACAATAATTTAAAAATAATAATGTACTTTCAACATTTATGAAATAATTATTTAATAACAATGACATTGTTACTATTATATAATAATAAAAATAAAACATTTGTTTGTCAATAAATTATTTTACACGTTATTTTAAAATATTATATATTTTTAGCAATTCACAAAAAGCTCACTACTCAGCTATATATTCCGGAGTCCGGATTGCACTTGGTTTTAAGTAGTGCCTGTTTAATTACATTAGAAGAAAGTTCGTTCATTAAATTATCTAACGTTAAAATAAATTCCAATAAAATTAAATAAAAAACCGTTTTCTCGAAAAATTCAGGATTAACGGTCAGCATCCAAAAATACACACCTAGCAGGTAGCTAACTGAAAAAAACTACAAATGAAAAAACCTATAAGGTTTCAAGAGACAACAATCATCTTTCATGTAAAAGGTTCAAAATTATTTTGACTGGTTTTCAAACTGTGCCCATTTTCAGACTTTGGTGGGTATATTTCAAATAATTTAAAGATAACAGTTTGAGGATTTTGTCCTTAAAACCTTACACATTTTTCTAACTACCCGTATAGAATTTACAGATAAATTATTTATCGGATTACTTGAGTTAGAAATCTGGAAAGTGATGTTTAGGGCCATTTTTAAGATCTGACCCTTGAAGATTATTTTCATAGCCATAAACAACAATTTTGAAAACATTATCTATTGAGAGAAAAAAATCCCTTGCATAGTCGGGTAGAAACGCTTTTATTCTATTAACAAATATGTTACACGAGAATACTGCCATTACCCAGTTATGGAGTTTTTGTTACCGGGGTTCGATAAAAACAGGAAACTATATTCTAATTCAGATAAGCAAAGTAGTTACCCGATTGTTTCAACTCGTCACTTCTGACGTCATGATTACATGAATGATTTTATTTTAAAAAAGTGATAATGACAGACTTAAAAAAAGTCGTTTCGAAATCTGTTAAGGGTTTAAAAAATAAGCATTAGAAATATTTGTAATCTACCAAATATATAGAGGGTCTTCTGATTTCCAATACGGACATTATGAAAAAATAGTACCAGAATGAATCAACTCATCTCTTCTGACGTTATCGTTTCACGAACGAAAAGAAAACTGTTCTGCCATCTGCTAAGACATTAAAAAAAATCATTAAAAGTTAATTAATCCATTTATGGAACTTCTGTTCCCAGGATTACAGAAGTACAAAGTGGGTGTTTTAATCCGGCCTACTCGTACATAACTACCTGTATGTATCAACTCGTCACTTCTGATATATTATTTTCACGTATGAATTACATTTTTAATGCCAAAAATGACGTATTTGTGTGCACATTTTGGTATATGTGTACCCGGAGGCTTACGTTCTCCCGCCCATTCTGCTAAAAGTGAAAGCCGCTTAGTGAAAAAACCAAACTACCCTCGAAAGAACCGAATCCATAGCGCTCTTAACGTCAAAAATATACATAGAAAACGGTAAAATCCTCTTGTCATATGTTTGCCGAGTATTGTTGCCGGAAAACCCAAAGCAGGGTGGAAAGGGGTGGGGTGGGGGTGGGGGAGTAAAAGGTGGGGAGTGCGAGGGGGATACAAAAAAGCAGGGCAACTGCCTCCCAGTAATGCCGTTCTCTAGGGCGTAAAGGTTGGCGGATGTTGTAAAAATTGAATAATTCATCAAAAATTATTGATGTTCGACGAAACTCGTCAAAATACTAGGCTTTTTTTTGCGTATTTCCTTTGTGATTTTGTGAAAACGGAGATTTTTAAAATATCCATATACAGATTTGGTTGTTGTTTTACGATACCGCACAGTAGTTCTAACGGTCCAGAGCCAGTGCGACTATGGAATCTTCTATTGCAGGATGAGATTTGTGGAAGAGGTAGAACAAGAGATTGGAGTAAGAGAAAAGAAGGTTGGTAAGTTAGTAATATAAAGAGAATGTATATGTTATCAAAATATTAATAATATTTGCCTTCAACGGGTTTTAAATCCACAATCTCTCTCTGAAATAAATCATACTTTTTTTATAATTAAAGAAACTTTTAATTTATATGCATGGTGACATTTGGAAAGCTGCGCCCTGTGTGACATTTTTAATCATTTTACTCTCATGTGATATTATTTATGTAATTTCTTGAATTAACACGGTATCATTTATTTTGCAAACGACACGTTTCGGAATGGCTGATCTTTAACAGGTCGACACTGAGAGTATCTCTAACGAAGTGTCTTGTTGATTAATATGAGTATTTCACGCTTTGTAAGGATATAGCACAAACAAATCCTCGGCTGGGGTTGAACCCGTGACCTCTGAGCCTATGGACAATGATGTTACACCTCCACCAAATAGGTGTACAAAACTCTTTTTTTTTTCATCCTACCGTAATATTTAAAAACGGTTTTCTTCCCACTTGAATGCTTGGGGTGTGCGTGTAATACACGACTTGCCAGATTACAGTAATTCATTCCTTTTATATAAAATATTTGATGTTTTCGCGATAATAAAGATTTTAGAAGTTGGAAGCGATTTTTTATTAAAGTTGTGTTCCGATTTTGAATTTTTTTAATTCATCAAAACTTACAATCAAAATTTCACGTAGCTAACGCAATACCGTCTGTAGAGCAACAGCCGCGCTACGCATAGAAACGCAATAAATTAATTTCCCGCGCGGGGGGTTGATGGGGGGGTGCCAAGGGGGACTTTGGGTGACGGGGGGTCGTGAAGGAGGCTGGGATCTCCTCCACCCCGTTCTCCCCGGCTTGTGCGTGCTGTGGGCGGCGGGAGCCTGTTGAAACTGGAGCGGCAGGGGCGGCGCGGGTTAATTAGAAATTGATAAAAGTGGATTAATGTGAAGTAGCATTTATGGGCGTGTGGACTGTATGGAGATAATAATATAATGAAAAGCAACGGTTACAGAAAAAAAGTGTTTGAATTAAGTTTTTACAAAATAGTTTTTTTACTGATTACGAAAAGGCAATACAAAAAAAATAATGATTTAACCAAACCTAAATGGGTGCAACAGAATCGTGTTACGTATTGTTTTGATTATTTTATATACCCGATCCGAACAATTTACGGTATTAGTATATACTAAATAATTCGTGAAATTTGGAATTGTACCATATTTAATTATTTTCGTAAGTTGTAAAACAATAATATTAAGTGTAAGTCTTAAATCAGTTAATAGCAGCCCTCTACTTATTATGTAATCATTTCAATACCGAGAACGATTATGTTTTTTAAATTTTAATCACATTTCAACATCACCCTATCCCCCCCCCCCCCTTCGTACATCCCTCCCCCGCTGGCCTCCATATCAGGGAAATGCTATTTTGTATATTTGCAATACAAAGCGAAAAACTTCCCGGCCCGCACCTCCCACGCACTGTAATTTTCGGCGCAGCATCCCAGTTCACGGGACGAGGGGGGTTAAAAAACCCCCGACCCCCCCGAAAAAACCTCCTAACCCCATTATAAGAACCATTATACGAATACACTACGATTTCCATAGCTAGCGTAGGGGGGGAGGGGGGATTCAACATTTTCAAACATTTTCATTCCATCAGAGGGGAGTGAGTTAAAAAACCACCTCGTTCGCGTCATTGGGGGGAGGGGTGGTAGGGTGGGGGGTTAAAAAACCTCCCTGTTAAAAAACCGCGTCCCTCGCTCTTCCCCTCTTGTGTTTCCCTTTCCGCCCCCTAGCGGGGGTGCTGATGAACCTAGGAGGGTAGGTACCCAGTTGTGAGGTAGGTACTGGGTACAGGGTAGGTTGGGTAGGTACAGGACAGGTACCCAACTGGGGTCGCTGGCAACCCCGCTCGGTACATATCTCGCGGGCACACCTGTGGGGGGAGTCGTGGATTTATTCCGGATTCCACGTTAATTTTATTCTCTCTCTCTCTGTGCCGTGGATGTTCTACCTATGTTGTTTATTATGTTTTTTTTTAACAAATGTTTTTGATGTTTTATTTAGGATGCTGCTTCTGGGTCCAGCAGCTTATTACGTATTAATAGGTACACACTACGTAATATGTTACATTACAGAAGAAAACGTGAAATGTTTTATTTAATTCAACCAAAATACAAATAACACATTAAAATATTTTCTTTTTGTATAAGGTATTTTGCAAAATTTTATTAATTATTCGAATACCTTTTACATAGAAGTAATTGATAACACAAAAAAATACGGAATATATTTTTACTGAAAACGGTGGCGTATTAATTTGTATCATAATTTTTCCCAGGTATACGGTTTTATTTTTGTTTTGAATAAACTTATTCATTTATAAACGTTATTAAGCCAATAAATAAGTTATTACATACAGTTCTATGGCATTCTTCCTGTAACGATTCCTTTGGAAAAAGGGGTACAAGCAGCCTCCTTCCAGATGTGCAAAATACTGGTGTTAAGCTAAATAAAAGGACATCTCTGAAAACGTAAATTTTATTACCATATCAATTCCTTTCTCTGTAGCAAACCATATTATAAGATTTTTGTATGTTGAAAACGTCAATACGTAGTCCGTCAAACGTACACACTAATGACGGATTTATGATAAATTACATATTAGTTAAATTTGCTATCGATATTATTAAAACCACAATACATGAAAAACAAAAGCGTTTTATCATTTATTTTTAAGGCTTTTAACCGTTCTTAATTAGTAACATTTTACGTCAAATAAGATTTATGAAAAAAAAAAAGAATTTAAAACAGTGAGAAAAAAATTTAATATTTTCGGGTAATTCGAAATCAAAAAATGTCGTAGAGCTGTGTGACTATCGAATATTTTTTTAAATTTTCATTTATCTTTATAAAACATAACTCATAAAGGATTAATCGATGTCTGTCTCATTGGAAAATTCTTGTATTGAGACAGACATAGGTACATACATTATATAATATGGTTAAATAATACAGTAACCAATTTTCTTTTAAATAACAGAAGATTTAAAAAATAATAAAGTAAGTTTATTTCTAATATGTAAGCAATAATAAAAAATGGAGAAAGAAAAGTTGAAGGAAAATTAATTCAAGAACATAGGTTAAATTTTAGGATATAGTTTAGGAATATAAATAGAGGTTAGGTTGTAAATGATGTTTTTTTTGTCGATGTTTTATAATCCAGGTAAAAGAAAAATATATATATACATTTAGGGTTCCAAATGCTTGTTATTATGCCCAATATGAATAATGAACTTCTTGTGGAATTCCATTTTTATAATACGATTATTAACACTATCAAAAGGTGAATATGTACATTATTGAAACATGTATTTTTTAATCACTTATTACAAGGAATTAGATAATCAGAAAATTTCCATGCATTTTTATTAATCTTGGACTAACACATTTACTTAACTTTCTTTTTTAGTCATTTCCTAATTGCTGAGGATCGTGACCCCTACTCCAACTTCCCGGGTGGACAAGGTTCCCCCACTCCTCCAAAGGCTTGCGCTGCATGAAGACCTTTGGACATCGATGTTCCGGATGTCTGTGATATTTGATCATTCCAACGCTTCAGTGATCTTACTCTGCTTTGTCTACCACTTTGTCAGCGACCATAAGTTTTTTCAAGTTTGAGTTCTTAAGATGGCGAGCAACGTGTCCAGAGTGTCTTAGAATACGCTGTAGGCAGACAGTTGATAGCCTATTGCGGATGCAAAGCTCTCCTAGAATGGATATATTAATACGCCTGACTGTTCATGGAATCCTAATATTTTTGTCTAGCACCATATTTTGAGGGCATCTATCCGCTTCCTTTCGCTAAAGACTTAGACTAAACTTATGCATTCTAATATTATGTACTCGTACATGCGTATTGCAAGCGTGTTTACAAATTTATCGGACCAGCAAAACGATAGAAAAATTAGTGCAAACCATTTGAATCACGATCAGATTTTATTACTGGAAGAAAGCCTTCCTTCCATAGGATTGAAATTTATTGTTATTAATGAAACGTTGTAAATTTAATCCCAGATGAAACAAGAAATAAATATTATATAATTAAAAATACGCTTTGTGTACACCACTTTCATTAAAATATATAAATATTACGACATGTTTCGATAGCAATGCTATCATCCTCAGGAATAAATGAATACTAAAAAATAATTTCACGTATAGAAAAATGATAAAAAATTAGAACAATAATTTAAGAATATACAAAATATGAGCATAAACAAAAATGAATGAAAGTAGGTAAATAATTGTTCAAAAATGCAAATAACGAAATAATTATAAAACATTGAATAATATATTTATATTAGAAATATAAATAAAAATTATTATTATTAATATTTATTTTTTATTTTTTTTTATTGTATAATATTAATTATATACAGTGGGAACTTATACCCGCTAAGCCACTGCAAGTAGCTTGTCAGCAGGAGTTTATTTCAACAATATAATATAATACAACAATAAATTACAATCATCATACAAATGTAGGGCAAAATTATTATATTTAGGCGCATTCATCTTGTGCTGTACATAAGTTGAAAAAAAAAATTAAAGAGAAAAAATAATGGTAAAAGCATTAAAGTTTTGTTATTGAGATACTAGAGTCCAATTTTATAACACCGATTTAAATAATATTATAAAAATGCCAATATCATAAAAAATATCAAAATTATAAAAGTACCAATATTATAAAAGTATCAATATTATAAAAATATCAATACTTTTAAAAATATCAACATTATAAAAGCTAATATTACAAAAATATAACTATTACGTAAATATCAGAAATATCAAAGCATCTGTAAGTATTAAATAGATTAAGAAATAAAAATTTAAAAAATATATTCATAAAACAGCAGTACAGGTTGGTTACAATGAGGATAGACTTAAATATAATAGTAACACCGTAACAGTAAATACACCAGATATCTAGGAGCTATACAACCAAGGAGACCGTCAAATTTGTTACCATCAATACACAAGGTTACTATCCAAAAGCCAACACTTTAACATCAGTGAGAATTTCATCATAGGACAATTGTTTTTAAATTCGTATGGCAATTTGTTAAATATAAATAGTACAATGTATTCAAGGGTTCGTTGACCATATTTATTTTGAAATATTGGCACTATCATTCCTATATTTTGTGTGAAACGTGTATTGTGTACATGATCCACCACTGCCTTATACGGACTTTCAGATATATGTTGCAGTAGAATTTTATGCCACAAAAGACCACGAACAGGTAATACATTAATTGATTTGTACATGATATCAATGTGTCGCCTTTGCTTAAAAACTGTTTTACTTACTAGCAATTTTACCATGGCATTTTGAATCAGCTGTAAATGTTTTATGTTGGTCTTACAGGAGTGTCCCCAAGAAGTTATACCATACCTTATAGTCGATTCTGCTAGAGACAAATAAATTAGTTTCATAGTTTTTATAAGCACATTTAATTTTACCTTGTGGAGTCTTCCTACAATGGCTCGAAGTCGCTTACAGAGGTTGGAAATTTGTACGTCCCATTTCATATTACAATCCACCGTAACACCTAGATACACGTACTGGTTGACTAATTCGATACTTGTACACGCGCAGGGCTGTTTGGTATTATTGTGAATGCAATTAAATGAATGGGATATGATTACAGGTGCCTATATCAATATTAATATTAATATTAACATGAAAATAAATTTAAGAGATAGCTATTTTAAAAAAATATTTGATTATTTATTAAATTTAATTCGCTATTAACACTTTTTCTTATTTATAAAATTTCAAATTTATCTAATTGTAAACCGGTTGTATTTGTGTGTAAAACTTTTAAACCTTTATTTATATCAAACGAATGATTGTTTTCTAAAATATGATTTGCAAATTCAGAATAATTGTTATTATTTAAACACCTTAGGTGTTCCTTAACTCTAATACTGAAATTTCTACAAGTCTTTCCGATGTAAAAATAGTTGCAATCATTACAAATACATTAGAAATAAATATTTTTGAATGTGTTATATTACTTAGCCTTATAACAGGTTTAAATGATACTTTTGTTGTCTTTACACAAACAGTAAACAGTCAGCTAAAAATAGTGAAAGTGTTTCGTCGTTCATTTCAAACCATATACAAATTATCTTAACCCATGAATATGCTCTAAACGACTCAATAGTAATGAATAAGACAAAGTAAAAAATTGTAAATTTGGACTCTAAGCTTCTTTTAGATATTCATATCGACTCAATAACCGCAAAAGCTAACGTTAGGTTTCATTCGCAGAACATGGAGAAATTTCAATAATTTTAAAACAACAAAAACCTTATAATTTAAAAAAATAAAACGATAACTTTGTTTACATACTTTTGCCGATTAGGTTTTGCTACTACCGTTGCTTCTTCAGGGCAGTATGCAACTGACAATGGTGGAAGATCAGCAGGTACCTGACCGGGAAGGGTGTGTGCTTTATTTATTGGGAATAATTTAAGAATTGGACTTTTTTTTAAATTTATTTGATTATTAGTGAGTCTACTATTTGTGTTTTTTGCTTTCCTTTTTTCTAATGCTACTAAGTTATCTAGTCGAATGCTTATTCCATTTTATGCAGTAAACTAGTGCCTGTATTTTTATTGAATGTGTGGTCTGTTTCTAAGAGGTGGTTTGCAAATTCCGAGAACCCTCATTAACCCACCTGTCACTCACCTGTTTTTATCAATCTATAACACACATGTATCTTAGTTCATAGTTTAATTGTATACTGCCCTGAAGAAGCTACAGTAGTAGCGAAACCCAGTCGGCAAAAGTATAAATAAAAGTGATGTAAACAAAGTTATTGTTTTATTTTTTAAATTATAATGTCACATCAACAAGTTACCGCTTCATATCAAAATATAAAAAATAAAAAACTTATACTTTATTACAAAACATATGTGAACAATTTGTAACGTATTCAAAACTGGTTCCTTCAGTAAATAGATTTTTGTAGTCATTGTCCTTATGTAAAGCACAAAGTTTCGCCCACGGTTTTCGATATGCTATCGTCAGAAGATCGGAGAAACTCGGCTGATTATTTATTCTAAATATTTCTACAGAAAATTGCTAGGTCCATCGCAGTTTGTTCGGATCTCTTACAATGGATGCAACTACGAGTTCCCAACAGACTAACCAGATCTGACGATATTCTCAGTCTCCCTCGATTCAACTTTAATTTTAAGCAAAACTCCTTCATCTATCGCGCATCACACACTTTCAACATACATAATTTGACATTTTATATCTCTGCACCACACTCCTTGAAAGTCCTGAAAGGGATCTTTCGATTTATTGTAACTTAAGGTGCTCATCTCAAACTACTACCTTTCTATTAACTTAAAAAATAATGAATACATATATTTCAACTAGATCGATCCCCTCCACCCCTTTACATTTCCCATTTCATTACAAGTTGTAATGAAACTTTTAAATTTATTTTTCTTCTTTTTAAATCACTAAATGATCAAATTTATATCACCCAGAAATTACACTTTATTATTGATTTAAGCTGTTGTCCTCCAAAAAATAAAAATAATATACAAATGAAATTTTTTCGGTGAGTTTTGTCAACTGATATTCCTGTCATAAAAAACGACCCATTCAGGTGTTAATTATAAAATTACAAAGAAAGAATTCACAATGAAAGGGGACCTTGTTTATATCCATGATATTCGCAGTTAAAGAGCGGAATAAACATTTTCCCAAGGCTTGCCATATTATTAAAACGGAAACCAGAAAATTTGTTGAAAACAGTCATGTTTCAGATCAAATAAATAAAATTGACGGAAAAAAACGTGTTTAGTTTCTATATGCGTTAAGCAGTAAAGCTAAACTACGTAAGTAAAAAAATAAGTAGCTGAGTAGGTAAATGCGTCGGGTATATACCAAGGCGTCGTTGGTCAAATTTCTCTGCTAGCTAAGTCCCCAATCATTGCACAACCAGTTTTTCAAATATGGTCAGGTTATTCGAAGTTGGATAAAGATTATCTTTTTTAAAAAATAAAGGATGCTTCTTATAGAATAGTTCCAATGGTGAAATACTATGGAATATTTTAAGGATTCATAAGACGCCAGAGATATATGGCGTTTTTGTTTTTTACCATTGAAATATTTAACCGTGTTAAACTAGAACTTCCTGACAAAATGCCGAGCAACTTTTGTGATGAGCTAACCGTCTCCGTGGATGAGTGGTCCTTGGCTACTAATCCGGAGGTCGCGGGTTCAAATCCCGGCGTGCGCATATACATTTTATTTGATTAAATTGTATCATTTCACAATTATTTAATTAAAAATAATGCGTAGTATATTTGCGGCACTTTATAGAGTGGTAGAAACTGTCAGTATTACCTATTTTCAACTCTTATAAATAACATTCGTGACCAAGAGATTCTAAACAACCTACTTAAAAATGAATGTTTGTCTATGTATCCACGATTTTATTGAAAATTATTTGACCGATTTCGCTGAAAATAGTACAGTTTGTTCTTATTAGTGCCGGGAAGGTTCAGAGAGTAATTTGAATGAAATCCAATATGTAAAACTGTTTCTATAATGTTTAAAAATTATTATGAAAAACATTGAACTCGCCATGTTGTATTGAGGTTAGCCCATTGATATACCACTCTGGTTATCTACAAATTATTTATTCAAAAGAAGAAGTTTTGTTTAGGTAGAATATTTTTAAAATGTATAACACAAGTAGGTGTAGTACCTATTTAAGAACTTTATTATTTAGATATGTATTGAAAAAATAAATGTTTGATATGAAAAAACGTTTTAAAAATTAATGTTTCTTTGTTTGGAGATAATAATAGTCGTCACGACAAGCAAGAATTCATAACTTCATAACTTTAAAAAAACCAGCTACATTTTAATAAATTTTAGAAATTTTAAATATTTAACCTCACAACATCATTTCAAAAGAATTTAAGAAAATGTAAAATGAAAATGAGTACAACAGTTATATTTTAAAGGGTCGACTTAAAGATAACAAAGAAGATAAATAAAAATTGTACCAAACGCTTTACAGAAAAACAAATCGTTCAACCCAAAGAAGCTTACTTAGTTTATCATGCTAGGGCGGTGGGCGAGAATAAAAATAGATTTTTTTAATAAATAATCGTAACATTGGAGTAGCTTAATTCGTCATCTAAAATTTATATATAAAGTTAAAATAATTCATTCATAACTTTGGCTTATTAAAAATAAATTTAAATCAGTTTTAACTAAAATAATTTTTGTTTTCAATGAAAATAGAATATTATTCTTCTTAGAGTGTTAAGTCATTTAATAGATGAGCTGTTAAATAACTTAACAGTCATGTTTTTATAGTTATTTCTAGGGTTATAGATTAATTAATTAATACATTCTCAATCAATTCGGACGTTGTGTCACGTCTAGATTACTGCAACGGAATATATGCGAGTCTCCCCAAATACCAAATTAACAAATTGTATTCGACGCTGCAGCAAAACTTATCACCGGCGTATCTAAATATTCTCACATTTCAGAGCATCTCAAAAATCTCCACTGGCTCAAATGTCCTGAAAGAATCCAGTTCAAGCTCTGCTGGATGGTATTTAAGTCACTTAACGGAATGGCTCCGACTTACTTATCAGAACTGTGTATTCCCGAAAATACCAACTCACGGCAGTCCACCCTTAGGTCAGCAGCGTCATCAGCTATCGGCAGGTTGAAGGAACCAAAGCGCACACCTGATACTAAGTTCGGTGATCGTGCTTTCGGAGTGTCAGGACCTAAAGCCTGGAATGAACTGCCGCATGACTTAAGAATTATCAAAGACTCAACAGAATTCGGAACTAAACTTAAAACACATCTCTTCAGACAATCGTATCCATAAATTGAAGAAATGCACCCGTAAATTGCTTAGCTAGGCTAGCCGGTTAGTACTTAGATAAAGTCATTAAATAAAAATTAAAAAATAAAAATCCACGCATCGGTGCACAAATGCGTCCACAGCACGCAACACTGTAAATAACTAAAGTGTTAATTTTTTTTTTAAATGTTCATATCTATTAAAGGCTTCTTACGTTTTTAAGGTAATTTTATAGATATTTTCGAGCCCTAAAATTCATTTTATAAATATTTTCCAGTCCTAAAAATTATAAGTATTTCAATAAATACCAAATCTTCTTGTGCCACCAATCTTCTAATAAATGTAACCTTGATAGAAAAGGAGCAACAAATAGCAACTGAAAAACTATCATCTCTATACTTAAATTTTCTGATAAAACTGTGTTCATCTGAAGCGACCTGCCAGGTAAGTATGTTTTTCTGTATCTGTTTGTACATAAATAGTAAATAAATATTTGTACAGCACCCTTGAGGTGATTTTTCACAAAAACGGCGCTATAAAATCATCTAAATTATTATTATTATTATTCTCGCTCATGCTTACGGCTGTTATTCCGAACTTTTCGAATGATTAATCTAAGGCACCGATCAGCCAAGTGTTATGTTAAGTTTTCGCTTTGTTTACCCGTTTCTAAGCATTTTCCATCCTAAATTGTCTATGGAGGTGCCTGACCACGATAAAATAGTGGCCGCCCACTTTTAAGATAATAAAGTGACATCAAAGTAAAAACTTTTAATGTGAAATTAACATAGATAATATTTTATACTTTACAAATGCGTGTGTTAAAAATATGTTGAAAATAAAGTGTAAACTTGATTTTTGATAATGCCGAAGAGCACAATGTTCGTTTCGTACATTTAACATTTGAAAATTCTCGACGAGTGAAAAAATAAGACAAAACATAACTTATCATTACTAAAATAAGTTGGGTTCTCTTCAGCTTTATTTAAAACATATATATATACATATATTTTTATTTATTTTTTATTTATTGTTTCTTAAAATTGTATTTTTTTGGAACGTTAGAATTTTTAACCTCACTAGAACAAGCCTGTGTTGAGGTTAATAATTTTACAAAAAAAAAAATAGCACACAGATTATATTAAGAGAACAATATTGTTACATTAACGTTTCTACGAATTGGGTACCAAGATGGTACCTATTAATCTAATTCCAGAAAATTTATTACATTATAATGTAGTAAAAATGTAGGGTGACCATGATACACATTGAAATTTGATTGCAAGAAAAAATATAATAAAACTATTATATTAAAAGGGAGAGAAGAAATAAAGAGAAAAAAATACATTATAAAAGGAAAAGGATGAAAAAATATACAAATACAAAAAATTATGCCACAATTTAAAAGGACAAAGATGAAAGAATATGTTCGAAATCCTCGGATAGCACAAATAATTAAACTTTTTTTTTTAAATGTACACAAGGAGTTTGACGATTTAATGTGATTTGGAAGGCTGTTAAATAGAAGTGGAGCCTGGTATAAATAATGTCTTTGCCCAAATGAGGATTTGGGGTGACTTGCCATAAAGTTCAGACCAGAGCCAATTCTTGTAGTACGAATTTTCTAATTTAATTTTTCATACAATAAACATGTTTTGACATTCAGTCAGTGCCTGAGACCGGTCAGTGGCTGAGTTCGCATCGCGTTTGGGTCTCACTCAGGCGTCGTGAGTTCAATTCCTCGGCTGGCTCAGTCCTCCATTACGATACAAGCAACATCCTCCGCTTACTGTGATTGAGATTTTCAAATACCAGGGGTGTTAGTTGAAGTTTACCGGTTTTACTCATATATATATCGCTAGAGATATGTATACATTTCTATGATTTGGCATCTATGTCATATTTTTCTATGGACATTAACCTTCCAAAATACAGAAGTTACATTCTGCCAAAATAATAGTGTCATAGTTGGTTACCTCAGTGAATATGTCGAGTTTCGTTCCAAGTAAATCGCATTTGCGGCATTCGTTGCTTTTCTTATTTCATCAAAAGAAAAAAGCAGTTGAAACTCATCGGTTGCTGGTAGAAACTGGTGAACATGCTCCAGTGATTAGAACATGTGAGACATGGTTTCGTCAATTTAAAAGTGGAGATTTCGATTTAACAGACAATGAATATCCTGGTGCAACGAAAAAGTTCGAAGACGAGGAATTGCAGGCGTTATTGGATGAAGACCCAACCCAATCGCAACAATAATTGGCCCAAACACTTAATGTGACCCGAGGAGCAATTTGCCAACGTTTAAAAGCCATGGGAAAGATCCAAAAGTATGGAAAATGGGTACCACACCAAATGAACGAGAGACAAATCGAAAAAACCGCCAAACCGCCTCATACAGCTAAAGTAGTAAAGAACACTCTCAAAGCATTGAATTGGGAAATATTATTGCACCCGCCGTACTCTCCAGACTTTGCATCGCCCTTCTATCACCTTTTCGCATCGATGGGACACTCACTCGCAGAGCAGCGCTTCGCCAATTTTGAAAAAGTCGAAAAATGGCTCGTCGAATGGTTTGCCTAGAAGGAGATATTTTTTTTTTGGAATGGTATCCATGATTTACCTCAAAGATGGGAAAAATTTATAAAATCCGATGGTCAATAGTTTGAATAAAAAAAATTGAGATTCCCTTGAGAATTAAGCGTTTTCTTTATTGAAAAAACCGGCAAACTTCAACTAATACCCCTGGTATTGTCAGGTTATTCGTAACCGGGGAATATTAATCTTTCTTTAAAAAAAAAAAAACTAAAACGGAAATACATCTTTGTAATTCAATATTTAAATCGCGTAAAAAATATCGTAAATAAATAATGACATTTGACATTTCGGTGACCTTTGTTCATCCTGTTGACACTTTTTATAACTAGTTTTCTGCTGAGGAGAACTTGTTCCACAAAAATCGATATCCCAAATTGATCATAAATTTGACCGACAATTTCGTTGGAAAGAGCGTATTTGTGCATTTGAAGAGTGTCATAGATAATTTTTCGGTTCAGCCGTTGCTAAGTAGGATTGAGAAGAACGGCCGTTAGTGCACAAAGCTCGCAGATACTATACTATTGTGCAACTGCTGCAAAAAGTGCACTCTACTCTTGAATTAATACCCGAATGTATTCATATATGATGTAATGTATTCATCGAGTACTTGTAAAAATCCTCGATCAATTCTAAATGAATTTCCCATCTTGACGAATTGTTAGCATTGGAACACCGACGGCAAGTGAGTATGTTGTGTTTATTCAACCGATATTTTAACAGAAGGTGCTCCGGTGAATTCGAGTCCTCGATCTATTCGGTTGGCATGAATTCTCAGATGGGGAAATACGCTAAACAGGTGCTTGACACATCGTGTTTGAAAACTAGATAAAAAATTATGTTTTGTATTACTTAAGTCCTAAATATTTATTACCTGACTGTGTTGTGTAATAAAATAAAAATAAAAATAAGCAGTTAACCGTCACTTTCATGTTTACCGTATTTGAATTAATAGGGAATTAATATAGTTAATAGGGGATTCTATTCTACGGGATCAATCAATCCAAAGTGAGGATTTTTTTTTTATGTGTATACCGCACAAAAGTCCCAACTGATCCCAACGATCTGGAGCCAGTGAGACTATGTCATCCCCAATTAGGGAAATTCGTGAGGTTGATGGAAGTGAGGAGGGGAAGGAGAAGAGGAAGGTGGGGAAATACCTGGCTATTCAGATCTGGTCACTAAACACGGCTAAAAGCCATTTCAAGCAACGTTTCAATTCTGAATGATGGGCTTTCACCATGGCGATACTGAGAGTATCTTCCACTCTGGAACGTGCGCAAATATACCATATATGTATTTTTACTAAAGAGCTATTTATATTAAAACATATTTAAGAACCGCATAAAATTATCTGACAAATCTCACTCGCAAAATACACGGAGAAAATCCGATAATCAATTTCAAGAATCAAACATTAAATCTACTTTTGACACGAAAAACCACGAACCCTCCCTCGCTCCTTTCATATTCAACATCTTCCCAAAAGAAACCTTTCCGCATATCCCAAAACAACTTAAAATGGTTGTTCAAAAATTTCAACACAAATAAAAAAGAAATACAAAACTATTCGCAAACTATCCTTAATCTATAATAATAAAATAAAAAAATTATCACATATTTTTGCTCGCCTTTCACAAGGCAATGTTTTTTTCTTATGTCTAAAGCATCTCGGTTTTGCAAATAGATTTACATGGGCAACTTAATTTGTCTGAGTACCACAAATGGCATCCCCGATTGGGATATTTTGTGAGGTTGGAGGTATTGATAAGGGGAAGGAGAGAGGAAAGAGGAAGATGGGAGAGTACCCGGTTATTCAAACCTGGTCACCAAACACGGCTAACGTCATTTCAAGCAACCTTTCGATTTTGAATGGTGGTCTATCGCTAGGGCGAAACTGAAACTATCTACCACTCTGTACCAATCTGTACATAATCTACTACCGAAATTGTATTTTAGCCCTTCTTATTTATTGTTTGTATTCTAATTTTTGTACAATATTAATTTTTTTATGCATTTTTAATAAATTAAAATAAAAAAAGTTTGAAAATTTCATTTTGGTAAATAATTTTATTTTTTATATAGTTGCGTTTATTTTGCGTATTTTTAAAAGCATTTTTTATGTAAAACCTTTTTTTAAAATTCCATATTTAACGCAGATTAAAAGAAATTTAACGATTATTATCACAGATCGTGTAGTGAGGTAGGTAAAGGCTATGAATTTGTAATAATTTTGTTAATGTCAATAAACATCTGGGTTGTCGACAATGAAATTATGTGAATCTTGCAAGAGTTACAATCCACTGACATCTAAATTAAATCACATAAGTACAACAAGGAGATTTCATTGACAAAATTCACAGATTTATCTTGTATAATTATTAATTATTAGGGTTTTGTTTTAGTATTATCTTCTTCAGTGAAACGGCTCCGCGGCCTGTTTCATAAAAAAACTTAATTTTGATTTGAGGCCAAAATACTCACCTGAACCTAATGATCTTTTTTTCATGAAAAAGTATAGTAAATATCTAGTACGGATTAGAAGTAATTTATTTATTTTTGTTTTACATTATAAAAAATAGGCCATTAATGATGAATTTAACAATTATTTGGGGGGTAACGGTTATTTAAAAAAAAAAAGTTTTACCCCGTCTGCTTTGAAAATATAATGAAATATAGAACATCGTACATAATTTAAAAAATCGTACCGAAAAAACTTTTTTGTTTTTGTATTTTTATTTATGTAATCATATTTATATATAGAAATATGATAATTAAAAACAAAAACAAAAAACAATAAACCCGCAAATAATTTTCTAAGTTGCCTCTAAAATTAGGATTTTTTTTTTCATTGCACATTTTTCATAATTTAACACAAAAATAAATAAAATACTTCTCATCCATGCTAGGTATTTCCTATACCTTTAATTTAAAAAAAAGAACATATATATAATTTAGTTTGGATGGGTATTTTGGCCTCAAATCCAAAATTAATTTATGTATGTAACAGGCAGCGCAGCCGTTCATCTTAAATGCGAATACCACACAGAAGTCACAATGCCCAGATCCAGCGGGTCTTTGGCACTCAAAGGGCGGAGGGGAAACATGGCGGGTGGAGGAAGATCGGGAAGTTAGAAGAGTTAGGGGGTGGATGTTGTACTGTGATGTTGGCAGATTTGCAACGGGCCATACATTTTTCAGCATTGTCTTATTGGCTCTTTTCCAAACGGATTGGCATGAAATTTTACTATTATTTAATAGCGGAAAACTGTCTGGACCCTAAACGTATATTTTTCACGCTGCGATTATAGTTATTATTCATGTCATGGTATTTGTTAGATGGAAATTATTGTTGGGATCAAAGTAAAGTACCACATACGTATGTAAGTTTTGAAATTATTGACTTCGATATTTGAAATCTTGCAATCAAAGTATGACGCATTTAAACCCAAAATATTTTTTTAAGATCAGAGAGATCAGGTGCATTCACGATAAAAGCCAAATATTTAACTCTGTCAAGAAATATTTTAAAGACAATCTTAATAATTTTTTTTTTAAAATTCCAACTAAATTTGCCTTGCAAATATTCTGAAATTTACTTGTCTTCCATAAAATTTCTTTTTTCTTCGATACGCATATATTTGAAATATACTCGTACTATCATATGTAATACAAATATCTCTTTAAAACACATTTACTACTGACGGCCTCCATGGTCGAGTGGTAAGGCTCTCGACTACGAATAATTCTCGACTGCGCAAGTAATTTTTATTTAATTGATTTGTGCTGTTTAAAAATTAATTCATTTAAAAATAATATATGGTATATTTGCGCACATTCCAGAGTGGAAGATACTCTCAGTATCGCCCTGGTGAAAGACCACCATTCAGAATTAAAACGTTTCTTGAAATGGCTTTTAGCCGTGTTTGGTGACCAGATCTGAATAGCCAGGTATTTCCCCACCTTCCTCTTCTCCTTCCCCTCCTCACTTCCATCCACAAGCAAATGCTTCTAACGGACGAATGGTATAAAATATGTAAATAAAATCTGAATTATATGTAACAAAACGTTTAATTAATAAATGATCTAAAAAAAAATTACTTTCAATAAAAAATCGATCCAAAATATTTATTAATAATGTTTAGTTGGCATTGTTTTCACAAAAACGACATTTTGCAAGTTTTCTAATTATTAATATTACTAGATATTAATAATTAGAAATCTTTCTGTTTATTTTCTTTATCGTTTTTCGATGTAGCCATGTGTCCAAAGATTAATAATATATTGCAATAAATCATAGAATTTAAAATAAGAACAAAAAATCGCATATTTGCACAAATTTCTTATGTAATATTTGGATTTTTATATTAAATAAAAACTTTTATGAACGAAATATGATGAATCTCATTACATACGTCATCTTTGAGGATGCTGTGCGGAGGATCTATTTGAGGAGACCAAGAAGTGAGCACAGGTCTTCAAGAGACCTGTAATGTAGGAGGGAGAAAACACAGAGACCGGCAAATCATTACACAGCCGATCTGAACAAGAACGAAGTCGTAGAAGCTACCCGTTCTCATGTGACAAATTTCAACCACGTACAAGTGTTGAGCACGCATTTGGCGTGTTTTACGACTGTTCACCGGCGCCGAATTCTTTGTTGCACATTGATGTACAACAAAAACAAAGTAAGAGAGAAAACCAATGCTGCGCCCATCGTAGACCAGACTAGACAAATTACACCTATGTTGTACATTTTGCGTACGTCAGGCGTTTTTAAAATAAGATTAAAAATATATATAAGTATGAAGATGCTATATATATATACCCCAAGGTATATTTAAAAAAATATGTAATTTAAGGAAATAATCAAAGGATCGTGTGTTAGGATTTATGATTAATGAGCGGCTCAGAAATGGTAACAGGAGTTGATTTATTTATTTAACGGTTGTAGAATCTTAAGAGTAAATTTACGACATATAAATAATAACACGAGATAAAAAGTAATCTGAGTTGAACACGGAACAAAGAGGGATAGTCTGATATAGCCGAAAAACAGAAGGTGAAGGATAATATTAGGATATTATGTTGAAAATATATATGTCACTAATGTCGCCGTAATTCACGTATTTGACGGCTGACGAAATAGTAAATCTCGGTAACAAGTTCATCAGGCAGAAGTAGGTAGCTACAGCTGGTTATTATGATGTTGAATTATATATATATATATATATCAATAATTATTTATTTAATTACGTTAATCTTCTTTATGGTGCTTCATATCGTTTATATTATATTTTGTAGCATGATTATATGTTTTGTTGATCTGGAATATATGTTAAAAGAACGTGTTAAAACAAATTTATTTCATCTTTTATGGAAGCACTGCGCAGACTGAGGAAGTCTGGGAATCGAACTGTGCGAGATGTCCCTTCTCTTCTTCGTGCAGCAGAAGACCGTTGTCATGAAGCACCGTTTGGATACAGAATTAAAAATAGAAGAATTCATATTTGTCGTAGGGTGGAGCAGAGTTGATGGAGGTCAAAGTGGGGTGCTGAAACATTGGGGGTCACTCGATTCAGTACAGATGTGCCTCTGAGAAACTGGTGAAGGGATGCTTCTACAATGTGTTCTGTAGTCTACATTTATCCACATTCACACCCTTCAATCACCTAATCAAAGCTTAGTTTAATTTGTAAAAAAATCAATAGAAAAATGTATTAATATCAGTTATATAAAAATGGACACTTGGAGGTCGCGGTTTCAAATCCAGCTTGCGCATTTAAATTTAAAAAAATTATATTTGTGTTGTTTCAAAAATAAAATTTTAAAAACAATGTCTAGTATACTCGTATTTACGGCGCGTTCTATCGTGGAAGATATTCTGACTATCGCCCTGGGAAAAGACAACCATTCAGAATTGAAATGTTGCTTATAATGGCCTTGTAATTTTGCCGTATTTAGTGACCAGGTCTGAATAGTCAGGTACTTTCCCACCTTCCACTCACCCTTCTCTTTCTCATTATGTTTAGCCTCATAATAGGGATACCATAGACTCACTGTCTCCAGACAGTTGGGGGCAGTTGAGATTCGAATGCGGTATTAATACAAAAAATAAGGGAAACATTAGTTCGCAGTAGAACGTGGCACGACAGTGTGGAGTGCTAAATGTTCTCGGTCGGTAAAATCCAATTGACACTCTAGGGGGTACGCTGAACTCACCCCGTGCAATGCCGAGCATACTTAAATAACAGTATCGAAGGGATGATCCCCCAACCCCCTATATAGATACACCGATAGAAGTGTGTTGTGAAAGTGTCTGCTGTGCGTTGCCTATGTCGTGATGGAAGCCAGCAGAGGAATTGAACTCATGACACCTGGCCACTGACCGCTCATATATGTATGTACGAGTACATATACACTCGAGTATATATATATATATACGTAGAATAATGCACCCTATTCAGAGTGCTTTATTAGTGGCACTATGTTTAAATTTCAATGAGGCGCTGTCTTGTTTTAATATATCAGAAAAAAAGTATTTTTCGTATTTATTCTTATTATTTTCTGTCATTGAAAGTTGAAATATTTAAAAAAATTTTAATTTCTCGATAATCCGAATTTCACCCGGATATCCGGATTTACAGTTTCGCGAAATACAAAAATTAAGATTTTAAATATCATTTTTTCAAATCATTATTTTAGAGATTTCATATTATTGGATATCTTAACGCTTTAAAATTGCAGATAGCCGCATATAACAGAACACGCCAATCAGCAGAGCGACTCAACTGCTCAACGATGCTGCATTGACCGTTAACATGTTTCATATCACTTGCAAACAATTTTGCGACTATCTCTTAACTCATGTTACAAATTAGCTACAAAATTGCCCCCATGACTTTTTATAGTTTAACTGTCAACCTTTCACTTGATGGAAGCCAGCAGAGGAATTGAACTCATGACACCTGGCCACTGACCGCTCATATATGTATGTACGAGTATATATACACTCGAGTATATATATATATATACGTAGAATAATGCACCCTATTCAGAGTGCTTTATTAGTGGCACTATGTTTAAATTTCAATGAGGCGCTGTCTTGTTTTAATATATCAGAAAAAAAGGTTTTTTTCGTATTTATTCTTATTATTTTCTGTCATTGAAAGTTGAAATATTTAAAAAAATTTTAATTTCTCGATAATCCGAATCCGGATTTAGAGTTTCGCGAAATACAAAAATTAAGAGTTTCCAAAACGGTTTCGGATATGAAATATCATTTTTTCAAATCATTATTTTAGAGATTTCATATTATTGGATATCTTAACGCTTTAAAATTGCAGATAGCCGTATATAACAGAACACGCCAATCAGCAGAGCGACTCAACTGCTCAACGATGCTGCATTGACCGTTGACATGTTTCATATCACTTGCAAACAATTTTGCGACTATCTCTTAACCCATGTTACAAATTAGCTACAAAATTGCCCCCATGACTTTTAATAGTTTAACTGTCAACCTTTCACTTTGTGCATGTTTAATTATCGTCTTCGGCATTTGTTTAAACCATTAATGCACAAATGTTTGCTTACTTGGTATTTCTAATACTTGTCTATGTACTTGTCCAATTTCTCATTTATCAATCTCTGTAATATGTTAGTGTACAACTGTTCTATAGAGACTACGAACAATAGATAAATAAATAACACACTGAAGAAGTAATTTTTTAAAACATTTTATGAAAGTTTTTATCGTTCGTTAAAATAATATTGTCATTATATATTGTCAATATATCATTTAAGTCTTCAATTCAGTTATATTGTAAACAGTATTGTAAACAGGTTATTTTTGCAAAGTTGTTTAATTTGAAGATACTTATTAAAATTATTGACATACCTAGTTTGAAAATAATACATTTCTTTTTTATAAACTCTTTTCCCGTTCTGATGCGAAATATACACAATGTATGTTGAACTATTTTAGGTATCTGAGATACTTACGAGTCTTGAGGGAGTGGGGAGGTGAAGAGAATTTTTAATATGGGCGTTAATAAGAAATTACTCTCAGATAAATCATTCAATTGTTTTTTTAAGAAACTTCTATTCAAGATTTGTTTAAAAAAAAATTGTTTAATACACCAAGATTTTACCTTCATTGAAGAAGAAATAATTTATTTATCATGGAACCGTAGGAACGAAGCGTGCTTCCGTATTATTGAAAAAAACTTTCATTTTCGAGTAATTATTATTGTTTATCGATAGAATCACGGCTGAGTGATCTAAAGCCTCATCTCGAGTTCGTGGCTCGATGAAGCGAAGGATGTGGTGGTTCACGCGCTAACAAGTTGGATGGAGATATAAGAAAATGAGATTTCATCCCGGCATTATGAGAAATTAAAGAACGTTATGTAGGATTCAGGGCAGTGGCGCCTCGTAACTTGTTTGTAGAATAACAATATATGTACGTAAATTGCTTAGTAGCTTAGTGGATAAATGCCTCGGGTTCCCACCCAGGCATGATGGGGTCAATTCTTCTGCTCGCTAATTCTTCCATCATTATAAAAGCAATATTTTCCGTTTATAATGATTGTAGTAGAAGGGTTCTAAATATTATCGGGTTGTTCGTAACATCCCAAATATATTTGTTTTCTTTTATCTATTTGCATGTTGTGATATTTGCATAGATGTCTCTAGTGTTCACTAGTGTTAATTGTTCATGGAGTCACAGACAGAAGGTTTTTACAGATGTTCACTCTTACGTGAAAACAATCCAGTTATAAAAACTTATTTAATACATAAATTACATAAAATTTCAAATAATCAAATACAACATAAAATTACAAAAACTCAATTAATGATTCATTTTTGTTTTTATTTTTTAAAACTTTTTTTATTGATTTCCAAGTATTTTACAAAATATTTGATTAAAGGGTATTCTTGGTAGTGTATACCTTATCAGAAAAGAGGATTTCTTGTGTCTGATAAGGGAGCCACGATTCTTAATTTGGTAGTTACATAATATTTGATTAAAGGGTATTCTTGGTCGTGTATACCTTATCAGAAAAGAGGCGTTCTTGTGTCTGATAAGGGAGCCACGATTCTTAATTTGGTAGTTACATAATATTTGATTAAAGGGTATTCTTGGTCAGAAAAGAGGCGTTCTTGTGTCTGATAAGGGAGCCACGATTCTTAATTTGGTAGTTACATAATATTTGATTAAAGGGTATTCTTGGTCGTGTATACCTTATCAGAAAAGAGGAGTTCTTGTGTCTGATAAGGGAGCCACGATTCTTAATTTCTAGGTACATAATATTTGATTTGCTTCCATTTATAAAATGTTATGTATGAAGTATTTACGTATAATTGTTTTGTTTGAGAAGAGTTTAATTTTATTTATTTGTCCTGATTGTTCATTAATACAGCGCAGTTCCATACTTTTTTATGGCTTGATAAATATAAAGGTTGTGCATTTGAGTTGTTTTATGAATTGATTTCCATTTCTCATAAGTTTGTGATATTCCTGTTTAAGATTTTTCAATAGAAACAAGAGACACAATTAGCCCAATCATTGTTACATATTTTTAAGTAATAGCAGGATATTTTTTTGAAACTGTACAAATTATCGACAAAATTGTCTACATTAGCGAACTATATGTTATTATAAAGTTGACACATTTGAGACTGAGGACTTAATTAGGAAATGTTATTTTTAATGTATTCAGGTGGAATATGCTATGGCCTCTTAAACAATAGAAATAATGTACATTTATTTCAATACTGCTAAAACATAATAAACATAATAAAGTATTAAAGACGTACGTCGGATGAACTAAGATGATCATGTAAACCACATTTAAAAGATAACACTCTTAGCATTTTTTTTTAACAGATTAAAAAATGTTTTCATAGGTTCACCCTCACGATGCCGAAAAACAGAGGTACGGGCTCACGGGGCTCACTCGATTTCGCTGATATTAGAGATTACTATCCCCTTTCGTTCAAATTATAAAGAGTATTGTCGTCTTAATTAATAAAAAAAAAAAACAAAGTGCTTATTGTGAAGCTGCTCGCAACATATTTATTTATTCTTAAATTTAAAAACAAAACAAAAGCATTAGCCACTCATCTCACCAGGACACCCCTGTGTTGAAATATTATTATGAGATATGATGTGAATACCGTAAATGAGCCATTTTCTCTGTACCGTCCGGAGCCAATTGGACAATGGACAGTAACAGGCGAACAAAAAGGGATTGGTGAAGGGAGGGGGATGAGGAAAATGAAGATTTGGAAATACCTGTCCATTCGCATCTGGTCACCAAACACGGTTAAAGTCATTTTAAGTCACTTTTCGATTTCGAATGGGGTTCAATTGTTAATACATCAGCGGTTTAAAGTGTAAAGAACACTTTTTGTGTGTCTACTTTTAGGTAATTTTGAGTTAAATGCACAGTTTGAAATGTTCATCTTTGTATGCATTTTGACCAAACCCGTAAACATTAAAAATTATTGCAATTTCATAACTGACAGTTAAGACACACGACCCAATGAATCAAACAATTAAATGCGTTTTTTTCAAAGCGAACTATTCTGGACATACACTAAGTGTGCTTTATACAATCGGCATATTTTATATGAGGAAAAATGCTGGGTTATTATGAATAATAATAATGATATTAATTGAAACACATTATTCAACAACAAAATGAAAGAATGCTTTGACTGCCCAACTAGGAACCAATCCCGTTTTACACTATCAAATTGACAAGTTTAATTCATATTATACGCCATTATACAAACATAAAAGGAAAAAAATCTAATATTGACATACTATGATAATATAAAATATCTAGAAAAAGTGAATTAATTAAGTATAAAGATGCGTAAATAATAGTATAGAAAAAACAATACCAGTGTATACCAGATAATTTGAGTATATTCTAATAATTAATATAGATTAAGAGTTGAGTTCAAAGAGATAAGAAAAAAAAAAGTATAGAGTAGTCAAACGTAAACACGTATACCAGATACTTTTAGTATAGTATAATAGTTAAGTACTTATGCAGAAATGATAAAAACAAATATTAAATAGTAAACGATTATGTATATGTGTTTGATAGGTACTGGTTGGTGCGACGAGTAAAAAATTCATTTAAAATTAAGTACTAAAAAGAAGTAATATTGAGTAATATTGATAAGATTGAGTTACGCATCACTCAGCTTTATGAATCGACGACGAACCTCAGGGATGCAGCCGCGAGAGGATGCAGCAGATAGTTAATAACATATTAAAGATATTTTATTCAGTAAGCACAAAAAGCAATTTTATTAAATTGTTTATCACCAAATGTTTGTCCCTTTTCCTGTTCTTGATTAGGGTTTTTAATTCAGTTTAGATATTTTCCCAAAGAGTAAATTCAGTCGAGTAAACCAAACCATGAGATGTTAATAGTAATACGGCCAAGACTCAGCAGCACTTTTTATACAGCACACTATTGACCAGTCGCCAATCAACTGCTTAGCAAATAGCGTCTAAAATTTATACCTGAAAGTTTTGTGCTTCTAGCTGGATGAATATCGAGTATTTGCAGGTTTAAACTGAAGTATCAGTATCGCTCGATGGCGTGTAGGCCAATACCATAGCTCTAGGCACAATGAACTGGAGAAAAACAGCAGGATATTCACAAAAGTGAGTTCATTTCTCGGAGGCAGGCAAGACTGCATAGGCTGTAAAGCCTCACCAGAAAGCTTCAGATCGAAAAAAGGCTTTTATAATAAATTTATAGGAATAACTAATTTAAGCTTAAAAACTTCATTGTAATATATAATCATTAAATAAGATAATATTAACAACTGTAGAAGGAAACATCGAACCGAATAAGATGCAGAAAATAAAAAAAGGTCTCAACTGGACACGAACCCAGTAAGATCTGGGGTGGAGTCCCAGTTGCGACTGTTACCTTTTTTATTTTCTGTGTTTTTTGGTTCATGTTTCATTGAGATTCGTTAATATTATCTTTTTAAATGATTAAAGGGTTGTTTTGTTGATAAAGACGTTGGGGATGCCCGACAAAGATGCTCCATGACCAACTGAATTAAATACTTCGGTCGTGTTAATTTTTAAATTTACCACCACGAACAATACGATAATATCGGAAAAGGGGTTCGTAAGTAGGAGAGTTTGCCCTTTAAACATTTTTTTTATGTCTGATGCTTTATTTTTTTCTAGGCTTATAAAATGACACACCAAAAAAATGCTCGGTTAAACAAAAGGCCAAGGTGTGTTCTACTTGCAGTATTTAATTAAAGCATCTATGATATTTCTATCAAATTCTCAAACCGAGAACAAATAATTTTTCTTTACTTGCCATTGCATCGCCTTAAAATAAAAGTCTGTGCAATAGAATAAACACTTTAATTAGGTAATTAAAAATCTTTTTATAATTTTTTTTATAATAACTTATTGAAGCTTATGAACCTGTTATGTGTTTTTAATAATTGACGATAATTTTAACAAAACTGAGTTAGCGTCCCAGCTGCTACCGTTATGTTTTTCTTTTCTGTGTTTTTTTTTCGGCCTCACGTTTCATTCTAGAGTTATTATCTCTAATGATTTAAAATCTTTTTATATGCTATTGTTGCGTAGTATTATTTTGTAACTTGTTTTCTTCAGATCTGAAATTATTTGTAATTTACTCAACAACACGGGTAAAAATTATTAATAAATACATCTAACAATGTCCGAAAAATATATTAATTTCAATGTTTATTATGATTTCGGAACGTTTTAAGTTTTTTCAAAAATAATGTCGACGTTATATACTTATTAATCCTTTAAAACTTTTGGAACGCTGAGCGCCCGCGATCTAATACTTCCGTACCGCACCGAGGGTAGACTTACTCGAGGCAGCCAGAGTCGTTTCTCGTAATAACTTGTTTTTATTCTTGCAAAATTATGTTTTTGTAAATTGTGCCGTCTTACCAAAAAATGTGTTTATGTATTTATAAAATTTGAATATATGTGTCATTAGTTGTTTCCCCAGAACAGCTACTTATATTCAGAGAAATTATTACAACGGCCACCGTGGTTGGGTGGTTACGATGGTCGGCTACGAATCCGGTGGTCACGGGTACAAATCACGGGTAAATTTTTTTATTTGTTTTATTAAAAAATATATTTAAAATAACATATATGTAGTATATTTGCGGCATGCTCCAAAGTGGTAGATACTTTCAGTATCGCCGTTCAGATCACCATTCAAAATGGAAATGTTACTTGAAATGACTTTAGCCATGCTTGATGACCAGATCTGAATAGCCCGGAACTTCCCCACCTTCCTCTGCTCCATATCCCCTCCCTTTCCAAGACCTTCAGCCTCACAACATACCCTTACGGAGATGCCATAGTCTATTGGCTTCAGACGGTTGGCGGCAATTGAGACTCTCGTGCGGTACTAACATTAAAACAAACGGAAAAAGCAGTACATTGATGGGAAGAAAATGAGGTTTAGCGTGGTTAATTTACACGAAATAAATAAGTTACGTGATAATCTACACACGTATGCATCGGCACACATTTAAAATGTAAAATAAAGTCATTGTAAGTAAGAAAAAAAAAAATAGCCCGAAAGCCTAACAAAAATTTATAAAATAATAAGAATTTATTTATTAGGTTAGGTTGGATTAGATTTGTTTATTTTTTTATCACTTTTAAAAAGTATGCCGATTTATATATTAGATATAAGTATACCGATTTTTGTTATAATTACGGCGGTATATCCTTTCTAATTACCCTTCGGGGATATTTAGTTATATTATATGGAAGTAGGAACTTTTAGCACGTTTTCCCATAGCCGACTGCATATATAACTTAGTCGTATTTTGTTATTCGGACGCATATCGTCACTGCATGCTCCTACGGGGAGTCGGCATTACTGTTAGTAAGAATATTTTATGCAGCGGATCTCCACTCAAGACGCCTGCATATATAAGTATATCGACTTTTGTTATACGGCCGCATACCCTTTCTGCATACATACATGGTACTTTATACATGAGGACATACGGCAGAAATAATCATTTAGCGGATCAACTGTCGTGGGATCAACTGTCGGAGGGATCAACTGTCGGGGGGATCAACTGTCGGGGGGAGGGATCAACTGTCGGATCACCATATATTGCATTTACTTGTTTTTGATGTTGTTATATTTACTTGTATTGTCGTACTATATGCTTTTGATCTTGTAAGTCAAACATCGCGGTTAATGTAATAATTAATAGCTTCAGATTAATTGTATTGTAATTAGGTATATGTTTTATTGTTTGCTCCATGCTTTGCATCTCCATGTTAAATAACAATAATATGAATACACTTACAATACTCCTACTAGTTATAATTATCTTGTTTATCCTATATACTTTTATACTTACGTAAATGTTACCGACTTTTCCACGTAAAAGCCGAATAAGCCGTCAATAAATTAAATAAATAAATGTTGTGCCACGTTTAAACACGCCGTATTGTATGAAACTGTATTATTTTATTTCAATAAACGTCAATTTGCCGGGAATGAAACTGAAACTGAAAAAATATAAATATTTTTCTTACTAAATCATTACAAATATATAATACTTCGGAAAGACGTATAGTAAAACCCTTAGAGACCGTAAAATCCAATAAATCGCAGATTCATTCATTTAAAGAGTAGTTCTCTGGAAAATACGTCAGAATATCATTGAAAACAGGTTGTATAAAACTTTAATATATTTTTACGAAAAATATTGAATAAAATCTAAGGGTTCGATTTTCCTCGCTTCCCACTGAATTTCCAGTTTTAAAAATTACGGTCTTCAACGATTGGTGTTTTGATTAATTAATTATGAAAGCTTTAACATTTTGATTACATTTGTAAGTAAAACAAAGGCTTAATTTTAATTGGCACGTGATTACGCGTGTAATTATTGCCAGTGTAATGTGATGGATGTGGCACATTCGTACCGAGCCCCGAGCACTCGATATGATTCGCCCATTTTTCTAATGAATCGCAAATGAGTATGCGCACATACCCCCCGCCCCCTGAAAAATCGCTTCGTTTCCTCACTTCCCCCCCGACCCCCGAACAGCATGCGGAAAAATACACGGCATTATTGAACGCACATCAATACAAAATAATAATATTAGGGCTGTGCGCCAGGGGTGGGAGGGGGGGGGGCACGAACACGAACACATAATATCTATACATAAATACACGGGGAATATAATAACCTCGCGTTTTGCTGATGCGCCCCCTTCCCTCCGATCCCCCCATACAGCCCTCTCATTACGCACCAATACAGACAGACGGAGTTTTGAAATAAAATCTTACTCACACAATTTTAAACAGCATCACCAGAGAGGCACTTCCTTATCGATCGGCACTTTTTAACACTAGCGCAATTTGCCTCTTCTCCCCCCGGTGCGGGAGGTGGGAGGGGGGAGGGGGTGATGCACCCTCCACCCCCCGGCGCCCGCTCGCCCCTCATCAGCCCCTGTAACATTGGTACTGTTAGATTCTGTCCCGGTATTATTTATATCATTATATTTGAGGCGGTTTTTCCGCGGCAGTTTTAGTCTCCCACTAGTGCCAGCGGACTCGTGGGCGCCCACCTCTTAAAGCTTTGGACGGAACCTTTTAAACTGAATCACTCTTAGAAAAGGATATATGAAGTGCTTAGTCTTCGAATAACTGCAATAACTGACAAGCTATGTGGGAATCAAAGGTGAAAAGATATCTTAATTTTTATTTTTTAAAATTTAATATTTTAACCTTATATATTAGGGAAAACTAAGGATAGGAATGGATTAAATGTGGATTGGATTATTAAAGATGCATTACTAAAAATAATTTTTCGTGTAATGCGCTCTTAACCGATTCAACAATACAATATTAGGTACAACAGCGAACAGCTTTCACATTTTTTTTCTCCAAAACATTTAACCATAATTGTTATACTAATAAAACATGCATTTAGAAAAACCTGTAAACGTTTACAGGTTCTCTTTCAGAGGGGATTCAATATTGATGGCCCAGTGCTAAATTGCAATAGGTCCAAATAAACATTAATTACTAAAAAGAGCTTTTACCCAGTTTTAAATAGAAACAAAAACAACAACAAAAAATTGTTTGACGAAAAACCGGTTTGAAAATCTGCAAATAACCAAATGTACTTAGATTTATACGAGTCTATTTCGAATTGTTTTAATTTAAAACAGACCATTGTCCTGCGCACTTCGAATTCGAATACAAAGAACGGTATAACAGTAACAATGATAACTAATAAAATTTGTCATTTTTGCGTACATATTTTGACATACGCGAATATACAAAATGTCGATTATTTCAAAACAACAGTTTTTGACTTGTTGCAGTTTAATACTGGACCATCGATATATACTATATTAATACGAATTCACCTTTTTTTGTACCTCATTATTGGAGATGTCTTGAAGAGACTCGTAGAAATTGCACAAGGGGGAAACAGAAAAGTTGACAAACTGCTGAGCATGAGAACGAGTCTTCCCATTCTCGTGATTGGCATCTCCTACTTTGCATCTATAGAAATATGCAGCCTCTATTTAAATACCGATATACTGAACACAACATTATACCCAACGTACATATTCTGAAGATGCAATCCGTCCGTTAAAATATGGGAATCAAGTATTATTCCCGTTATTTCACAGTTTTTATTGTTTACTAAAAAATGTTTTCAGGACTTACCGGGTGCCTACCAACGTATCAGCCCACTGTGTCTAATAAAAACTTAAGGGAGGATAAGGACGTCGGAGAGGGATTACTTATTAATTTGAAATAATGATAAAATTATTACGCAATCCAATAGACAAAATGATTTTAAAAAGAAAAAGAGTTATTATCTAAATAAAAATATCTATATAAAAATAAAAATTATATAAGGTTATCATTTATCAAAATCAAATACGTAATACGACTTTTTTCTGACCGTCCTACTTATGTTTTACAATATATTTTAAATATCCTCAAAAAATACTTTGAAGGTTTTTTTTAAAATGCCGATAAGAAAAAAAAATGTTGCAATATCATTTTTTCATAAACTTTAAACGTGTTTTTAAATTCGAATTTCAAAACTTT
The DNA here is from genome assembly GCA_022606495.2 of Halesus radiatus. Lineage (NCBI taxonomy): Eukaryota > Metazoa > Arthropoda > Insecta > Trichoptera > Limnephilidae > Halesus > Halesus radiatus. The sequence goes on along the minus strand of JAHDVE020007942.1, from coordinate 92,275 downwards.
GGTCAAGTATATTTAAAAAAAAGAAAACACGCTGGAAAAGGATTTCAATTATTTTTCTCCACTTTTAAATTTTATTTTACTATTTATATTATTTTGTGAAACATATGTACGTAGGACGGTCAGAAAAAATCATACATCTGATTTAATTTTGATAAATGCTAAACCTCAACGGCCTCCATGGTCGAGGGGTAAGGCTCTCGAATACGAATCCGAAGGTCGCGGCTTCAAATCCCGGTGTGCGCAGGTAAATTTTATTTAATTAATTTGTTCTGTTTCACAATTAATTCATTTAACAATAATATATACTATATTTGCGCACGTTCCAGAGTGAAAGATACTCTCAGTATCGCCCTGGTGAAATACCACTATTCAGAATTGAAACGTTACTTTGTTTGGTGACCACATTTGAATAGCCAGGTATTTCCCCACCTTACTCTTCCCCTTCTCCTCTCTTCTTCTTGGGACTTTTGTGCGGTATTCATATAAAAAACCAACGTAAACTTAAATACTATGTAATAAAGGCTTTTCACTTTAAGAAGATTGTGTTAATCAAAGGGATTATTTATTATATCTCCGACGTCCCTTTCCACCCCAGGGTAGGTATTTCATAATCTTTAAAATACAATTTTATTTTTAATCCTTGTTTTTAAAGTCCAACGGGAAATTTATCACCATCTTCGTATAATGTGCAGATTGCGATCCCTTCAGGACGATTCAAAATAATGAAGGGTTGGCTGGGTTATTTCCACACACGAAGGATTCGCCCCGTACCTACTTAAAGGACGTAGATTTTCCCGTGCGTTGAATTTTGTTTATATATAGAGCAATATAGTTTATAATGAATCATAACCAAAAATATATTTCGAAAAAGGTTTTAGTACTTTTCACGTAGGTTCAAAGGCACTACTTTTCGATATAGCCCGGTAATTTATTCACCACTTTATTAATATACACATATATTTACATGTTCCGAAAGCGATGATTTCTTCATCAGGAATACATAGAATACTAAAAAATAATTATGTCACGTATGGACAAATGAAAAACATAGAACATAATAATGTAAGAATAGACAAATTATAAATATAAACAAAATGTGATTAAAGTAGGTAAGTAATTAAACAAAAAAAGTTAATAACAATTTATCATAAAACATTGAATATCAAATTTATATTAGAAATTAAAAAGATTTTTTTTTTTAATATTAATATTACTATGAAAATAAATTCAAGAGAGAGCTTTAAAAAATTGTTTAATTTTATTATTATATATTATATTATATTTTTTTATTATATATTATATTATATTATTGTATTATATTATTAATGTAATTTTAACGCCTATTTCTCTCAAAAAAATTAATACCAACTTATATATTTTCGAAAGTTTTATATTCATATAAATATCATGATATTTTCGAATCCTGATTAAAATATTTATATTCCGAATTTTCAAATGGCCACCATATTTTAAGATATTAAATTCATCCATGAATATCTACATCCCTGTTTAATAGAGGAAAATGGTATTTGCTACGACATCGAATATTAAGAAAGAAAAAAAATCGAAATAATTAACAAAAAACACGTTTATTCAATAAAACAAGCGCTTTGTTTTGAATCAATCAATTATTTTTAAATCATCACAAACCGGTTTCTCATCGTATGCTTGTCCCAAGCTCGGTCAAAGTAAGCTTTAAAAAGCTTTGCGGTAAAAAGATTTGTCTTACATAAACGAAACTAATTAGTAGTGATTTTGAAATTAATTGGTAGTTTAAAGCAAAGTGCTTGTTTTGTTTAATAAATATGTCAAACCACAAATTAATAGCTTTGTACAATTAAAAATAAACTTTTTTTATCATTATTGAAAGTAGATTGGTGAGGTGAGAGGTGGTGTGCAAGTATAAGATAAAAGTAATTGTCAACTTATAAGTACCCCAATTAAATTTGATGTAAACGACAAATTCCTTGCGCCCTTGTCTTTATAAAACGTCACTGAGAAACAACCTTTAGTTTTACTTACGCCTACTGATTTTTTTGTATCAAGAAGGGGACAACAATTAAGTTTTATGAAATAAATAAAAAAATCGTAAAGTTTTAGAGTGTGCAGGTAATTTTTATTATTTTAAAATGATATTGTTTCATTCCCAATGGAATTTTATTCTCTGAAGTGAAATAACAAGTTTGAAACATGATATGTGCAAGCAGTGCATCTCTCTCTGTGATAAAAACTTTTTTAAAATTATAGACGTTTTGTAAAGTTTTTATTTATTTTTGTTTAAATAAATTTATTAAAATTTTTTATTATTTGGTTTTAAAAAAAGTTCATTTATAAAAATAAAAAAAACGTTTTTCCGGATAATTATTACTACGCGGGATAGCTTTTTCGCCTTCCGAAGGTAATATCAAACTGTTTCCTGATGCCTACAAATGCCTGAAATGCCCATCAAACACTATTAATATACTGTGTGGTAGATATTTTCCTCGCAAGGTGAAATTGCTGTCACGCGTAATAATAATCATCTCTGTGAAAAGCAGGATTAAACAATTTTTAAAAACATTAAATTAAAATGGATTTTTACAAATTAAACTGGCAAATAATTATTACAATTTTAATTTGTTAATCTTGTATTTTCATACGCACCTGCATAACTCTTATTCCATTTTTTAAAACATGTGTACAGACAATATAATTAAATAAACGTAAAACATAAGGATTTTATTACCAAGCACTATCCATCAAACAACGTTCCAGTCAAATACACAACCCGGAAATCGTATCCGTTGACCGGGATGCTCACTGACTTTCCGCGCTTTTCCGTCATACGTCAGATGATCACCCGGCCCCTCTGTCCCCCTCCCCTACCCCACCCCTCCCCTACCCCACTCCCCGTCCCACCGGGCTGTGGACCAACCCCCACTTCACCCTCCGGCCACCCACAGTCCCCACCCAGGACCAGTCCACACTTATTTTTTGAATACGCGCGAAACGAGAGGCCGCATTTTAAGTGCGTAATGCGTAATCAGCGCCCATACTGGCTTAGGTTAAAGGTAGGCGATTGTCAAACTGTGGAAAACTTATTAAAATCCTAACTGATTATTCTGGATAATGCTTCCTTATCAGTTCTCTTTACTGGAAGGCACAATCAGAAAATTATTGCGCAATATTTGAATTAATCGAACATTTAAGCATCGCCAAAAAAATTGAATTACCTAAAACCAAATACTGTAAATGACAATACGCGTGGCTCCTGACATTTCATGGAAATATGCTATACTGGCGACCTTAGTTTGGCAGTCAAAGATTTCTTAGATTTTATTGTTTAATAATGTGTGTTGCAAATAAATAAATAAAACAAAATAAAATATTTAACAAAAAAATTTTTAATGTATGAAAAAAATAATTTGTGCATCCCGTGCAGCGAGAGTCGCTAGTGTAGTATGTTGCCATGTCAATGTATGGATAGTGTCAGAAGCTAGGCGTATTATAACTAAAACGGTATTTGCTAAAACTCAGCCAACCCAATGAAAGCGTATTTTTCTACCAATTTCTATATTCTAACCTGTAATTCACATTAACTTAAAGTCTTATAATTAATTTCTAAGCTAAATAAACTAAGTAAATAATGTATGTTTATTATCGCTTCATCTGCATTCCCCGAATGAGCGATGAATGCAGATGACGTGGCGACCATCCTGATTATTATTATTATTAATGACAATGTAAAATGTTTGTGTACGGTGTCAGGGAACATTTCTCCCTCTTCCTGTGTCAACTGTGGTTAGAGGTGCATAAACGTGGAGATAATCTCCTCTACCCAGTGAGCGGGCTGCCTATTGCTACAGTAGGGCTTTTATTTATTTTTATTTGAAAGGATTGTAAACTGTGTTTTATGTGCTAGCGGCACTTGCTGATGGCAATATTATATTTAAGCCCGCCCGTAATGGAGGGTATAAGATGGAATTTGGGCGAAATATTTTAAATTTTTGGAATAACTTATTGAAGCTTATAATCAATTATCATTGCATTATGATCATTGAAGGAAATTATTTATAAAACTCAAATTAAACACGGAATAAAAAAATACACAGAAAATAATGAAGGTATTGGTCGCATGACGGAAAATAATAAGATCTTAATAGTTCAGTGCTTAGAGTCCCAGTGTGACAGAGGTTCTGAGTTCGATTACTAGATGCGACCGAAACTTTTTTTATTTATTTTCTCTGTATTTTTCTATTTCTTATTTCATTTGAGATTTGTTAATATTATCTTCAATTATTGAAGACTTTATCGTTTTTGTTATATTCCATTAATATTTTTCTTTTAATGTGATTTTCTATTTCCTATATAAATATATTGTTATGTAATATGGCAGATTGAGTTTGCACTATTCACCCAGTCCTGCTGGAATAAAATTTCAAATATATTAAAAACAAAATAATTAAATTAAGGCTTTTTAAGATTTTTTTTCCATTAATACATATACATTTGTTTTTTTAAAGAAAGACACATATTTCCAGGTTACGAAAAACCTGATAATATTAGAAAACCTCCTACTACCATCACACTAAGCGACACATATTGCTTGCATATTTGTAAAAAGCATTAACTTTGTGGCTCGCCATAATTTACAATAAAAAAACACATAAATTTGTTGTAGACCACTTTTATTTTATTAAAACTCTACTTGTTTCGGAAGCACCCTTCCTTCATCCGGAGAATATTAAAACTAACTTATAATATAGAATATTGACAAGACATATAAATGTTAGGTGTTGGAGTGGGGGGTAAGCAAATGGGTAGGGGTAATTGTAGGATTTCCGGGAAGAACAGAGCGATTTATTGGAAAAATATTAAGAATGGTACTAACACAAAAAAATTTCCTTCCCACATTAAGCCCGCGTTCTATACTGATAACAATTTAGGTAAATTACTAAAAAATACTAAAGATAGAGAACATAAATTAAGCCACTCAGGTATTTATCAACTATGTTGTAATGATTGTCCATCGTTCTACATAGGTAAAACAACTAGAAATATAAATTTTAGAGTCACAGAACATTTAAGATGCTTAAATAATAATAACTTCTCAGAATTTGCCAATCATCTAATTTCCAAAGATCACACTTTTAACAAGGACACAGGGGTTACAATTCTTCACCGTAACAATAAAGCAAAAAATTGGATAACTTAGAAGCACTCGAAATTAGAAAATCCCTGAATAATAATGCTAGTATTTTAAATAACCAAATTAACTTATCTTTTAGTCTCATTCTTAATATTTTTCCAATAAATCGCTCTGCTCTTCCCGGAAATCCTACAATTACCCCTACCCATTTGCTTACCCCCACTCCAACACCTAAAATTTATATGTCTTGTCAATATTCTATATCATAAGTTAGTTTTAATATTCTCCTGATGAAGGAAGGGTGCTTCCGAAACCGGTAGAGTTTTAATTAAATAAAAGTGGTCTACAATAAATTTATGTGTTTTTATTGTACATATTGCTTGGTTCGTGATGGAGCTGATGAATTGAACTCTCAATGCCTGGGTGGGAACCGGATGCGATGGCGACTCAGCCACTGACTCAGCTACATAAAGCAAACAATTGATTTATTGAAAATACTTACCGTTTTTAGTTTTGGTTGATACTTAATTCAAAGCTTCTTTAACTGCCTACTGAGATGTGCACGGACATAATAGATCTCAGAGTCAAAAACACATCCAACAAAGGAACCACAAACACAAGTTTGGACAAAAAAAATTCTTATACTATGGTACTAAACTCTACAACAAAATACCAACAATAATAATAAATTTAAAAATCAAATAAAACGCTGGATACGTTGCATAGGGAGATCTGAAATATAAAATATATTAACACCAAATACAGACTGACACCGAAACCACTCAACTGCACTTAAAACACCTCACCTAACAAATTTTTTTTCAGCAATCATGTCAATCTTACATAATTTAAATTCATACTGAAAATACCATTATTCGTTATTTTGTTCTAAAAAAAAGGAGGTAATAAAATATTATTATTATTATTAACAATAAAATATTAAATTATTTCTATTAACATATCGTGCACTCCTAATGGCATATTGTGAATTAAATATGAAGACATCATGGCAGTGGTTTTTACCGAAGATTGGTTAAAGGTAATATCGGGCCATGATTGAAATAATTCCGTCAAATACCATTGTTTCAGAACCATCTTCCGATTTTCAGAAATAAACCATTTTTACTACATTATTAAGATATTTAAGGATAATAATACAGAAACACCGATTTCGAGTGATAATCGTAAGGTAATATTTTTTCCCTGTCCTCTTAGCAAAGGTTCAATAATTAACCAACTAACTAACTAACTAACTAACTAACAATCACGCCGTTTCTTCGCAGAGGTAGGCAGAAAGGACGTACCGCCAAACAACTTGGTCTTGGCACACACTCCTATATTTTTTTCTGTTATTTTGACTCTTGAAATGGCCCGACTCAAGTATTTAGTTCACTTGATCATGCCATGTCACCCTCGGGCATCCCCGGCTTCTTCTTCGATTCACATTGGCGCCTTGTATTCTCCTCACTCTTCTGCTCTACCTGTCCAAACCATCTAAGCGTCCCTTTCTTAATCCAACTCATCACGCTCACACCAGCAATAGATTTTTTGGGAATCTCTACATTTTCCACACAGTCATACATAGTTTTATCACACATATGCCCCAGATACCTCATATCTACAGCATTCAGTCTACTTTCATCCTTCCTTTGCCAGTTTCATGCTATACTGCCATACATCAGGGTCAGTATCAGCATTCCATCGCGGACTGCTAACTTCGCTTCCAATAATTAACGCCACAATGAAGCATAGAGCAGTAACTTTAATAAGTTTTCATAACAGTTATCGTCTAGTGAAGCGAGTAACGTATGTAAACTGCACACGTACCTGTAAAAAATTATAATACAAAAAACGCCCAGGTTGCCAGCCATGATATTCAATTACATATATTTTTTAATATTTTTCTTATCCTTTAATAATGTAGAAACACCTTCCGCCTGTTGCTACCGCGAATAGAAGTAAATTCGGTACAAAAAACCGTTGAAGAACCGCCCCGCAAATAAGAGAGAAAGTCACCCCTTTGTGGGTACGTAGGTAGTGGAAAATTCGAGGCACCTACCCCCGAGCTGTACCCTGTTCCCTATAGCCGTGGAGCCTACCTAGAACCTCCAGCCAACATCCTACTGCCTACCGCCTATAGCCTACCTACCAGCACCATATGCTCTGGCCCTTGTTTACTAGTTAGCCCGCTTGTACTGGAGGGTGCTTTTTGTAGCGAGCAGTGGGAGAACCAAATATCTGTCAGAGGATTTGTATTTACATATTTAAAAAAAAAAATGAATTTGGGTGAGGGTGAGGGTGAGGGGTAAATAGAATCATTTAAATAAGTCGTCTCAACGTGGTCTCTACACAGTTTTAAAAATGGACTTGAACGCCAAAACAGCTGTCACAATAATAAATATAAAAAATAACTGAAATATTTGAAAAACTCAATAATAACATTAATATATTTGAATTACAATATTTTTTTTATTAAATAAAGCAAATGGAGTTCTACGAATTTAATACAAAAACGATTAATAATTAATTACTAAAGAACATCCGTGTTTTGATAATATATTTGTATTTTGTAATTTAGAAAAAACGTAGGATTTCGTTTTTTACTGCATAAATTGTTGAACTCAAAATTATTCCTACTTTCTGATTTATTGTTTTTAATTCAGGCTTATCAAAGTGAATAATCAACAGTTTTTTCCCAATCTTTCTCTTTCCCATCTCCATTCCTAACGCCCTCCCATTATCCTCCCTGTTACACTGGCTCCGGGCAGTCGGGACTTATAAAATAAAGAGAAATAAAAACAATCTTTACAGTCTTCTTTGTAACGAACGAAAGCTGGTATTTATAGATGTAACCAGCTCGGAAAAATCTGTTTTGTGGTTTTCCTCAGAAATAATAATCACGTTTCGGGAAGATATAAGTTAAAATTTGCACTGCCAAATAATAGATAATATTATAATATCGTCCTCACAGAAGCAAAAGGGCTGTCTTGCGAATTTTACGGTTTTTCATTTGAATGCAGTTTAGTTCGTCATTGTTAATATGTCATATATGGTCTAAACTTCATTACAAAATGATAAAAAAAAAATTTTTGTTCAAACAATATTTAATAAATAAAAATGTACATATTTCTAAACCAATGATTCCCACATCAAGATACAATGTTTATGGAAAAATAATGAGATGTAAGTATAGAAAAAATTATAAACAAATAATAACAATAAGTGGTGAGATAAATAAATAATTTATTATATTTATAACTGTTATATTTACATAAGAAAATAGAAATTCAAACAAAATCAAGGTAACGAAATAACAGTACTTATTCGGAATCGAAGGTATTAAAGTGAAAATAAATTTAAAAAATTACTATTTCAAAAAAATATGTTTAATCGACTATTTATCTATATAGAAAAAAATTACATAATTCAAAATAATTTTCCACAAATTGCGTTTATTGAAAAATTAATAAAACAAGCTTATTATAATTTTACTTGCGAATGATTATTTTCTCTCCACAAACAGTTTTAATGCGTTGTTCTGAGTAGTAATCTTTGGTTTTGAGGCGATGTACATGGTAGAGGTTTTTTGGAGGATTTAATAGTGGACTTATTGCATTTCCCATCATCCGGACAGATGCCATTCGGAAATTATATCACCAGGAGGATGCCTGAAATAATATGAACATAGAAAGGCTGTCCGAAAACATGAATCAAGAATCAGGACGAAGATGGAGTGCAAAATAGTTCATTACCCCTAATAATGTACGAGTACACATCAAAACATTTTCTCAAATTTCGTGGAATTGTATGGAGATTAGGACGAAAAAGAGGCGATTACTCACATGGTGAAATTGAACAAATCATAAGCATTTCTTCATTAGAAAAGCTTTGGAAAGATTTTGATCTCATTTGCATTTTTGAAATAATTAATTATATTATTGAATCAAATTTTTGTTGCAACTCATCCAGTTCAATATTCCTTGCCAGTAGACTGATAAATAATTAATTGCTATTCCTTGATAATCACTACTAATTATTGATATCATTCACCACTCTCCAGAATGTCGTGACTTGTTAACTCAAGTCAGTGCCTTGAAATTTTTGGTATCAGTCTAAAACATTTTGGTTAGGCTTTATGAATATAAAGTTCGAAGATTATCATTTAGTATGTCTGAAATAATGGACTCCAATAAAACCTTGTTCAGGCTTTGACTTGAATGTTCTCTTAAACGTATATATTTGTCCTATTTTTGCAATTGCTTCATTCATGTATGATGTATGTGCTATTTTTTTACTGTAGATCTTGTTTTTCCCATTTCTATCATCTCATTTTCTCATTTTATCTCATTTTTATCATGATGTATATTTTCTGTAATTGGACAATGATCAGTTAAATTAAAAATAAAAATATTTCATTGTTTGGCTGCATCCACACAGATTAACAATCTCACCTCTTCGGTAGGTACCGTGCCTTTCGCATTGAACAACCACGGGCAGATTCACTTTTTGTTTCATTTGGTGCTGCTTTTTCATAAAGATTTTTCCACCCCTTTGGGGTGGAGGGGGGTGTTGGGAGGGTAGGATTTCTGTTTGTTCCAGGACGCTGTGTGCCTTCCGGTCCACGTGTCTATTAGGATATTCTGTGAATTCTCCACTGAAATTATTATTCGTGGGGATGCGTTTTAAATGGAAAAGATCCCCAAATATACTGTCAAGGGTCGTATTAAAACGAAAACAATAAAAAATAACCATTATTAAAAAATTATATTTACAAAAGTAGTTACTATTCAGCTTTGTTACAGTAAAATTATACGTAATAAACCATTCACTATTTTTTTTACATTTAATATATTTTTTTGTTTTGGAATAACAAGTCTATCATTATAAACCTCATTGTAATATATGTTTAATTATTGAAGATAATGTTATCAAGCCTCAAAATGAAACATGAAACTGAAAGGACACAGAAAAGAAAAAAATATAACGGCAGCAGCTGGGAGCGAAACCCGAACCCCATAGTTGAACCGAGACACTATCTAATTATTACAAGTAAATTCGTCTATATTCTTGCAGTCAGGATGAAGGGGTAGCAGCCAAAAATATATGTTAATTAATTGAAGATGATATTAACAATTTTTAGAAATCGAAGTATGATATCGATAAAAATGACGGGATGGATTGGGGTAACTGAAGCTCTATGGACAAGGTCCCGGATAAACCACTTGGTCCTGTGTTCAAGTCCCAGCTACTGCCGTTGTCTGTTTCTTCTTTTTGTCTTTCGGTTTGATGTTTCAATTTGAGAGTTGTTAATATTATCTTTGCGCTCTAATCCATTGAGCTACAGCTACCCCAATCCGTCCCGTCATTTTTTATCGGTATGCTACTTCGATTTATAAGAACAGTTAAAATCATCTTTAATTAATTCCAAAATATTTTGGCTGCTACCTTTTTATTATTGCTACAATATTCTACCGGAATTTATTTGTAATGTTTAAACAGCGTCTCGGAAATACCTATCCGTTAATTTTTTCTACACGTCCAGGATAATATCTTATCGATTTTCATTTTGAGCGTTGTTATGATTAAAAACATATTACGATGAGGTTCGTAAGCTTCAATAAGTTGTTCCAAATTGAATAAAGAAAAATAATTGCTTCGTCCATATTGGTCCACACAATGCACGTGAACTGCTCCCAACTAGCACGTAAGTCAATTAATACTTGAACAATGACGGGAAAGCCCGAATGCACTTTTATAGTCAATATAAGGAACTTCAGGGAAATATATAATGACTTTAAAAATATATATCCATATAGATCAACAAACGCCGATTATTATAATTATACGTAGAATTTATAAATAGTTTAGTACCTCGTATCGAGGATGAACGAAGTATGTATGAAGAATGAGGTAATGATGAATATAAGTATGTCTAAAGTCATGGTGTTTGAAAGAGAGAGTACAAAAACAGTGTGCAATATAGTTGTGGAAGATGAATACTTGGAGCAGGTCGATAAGTTTGTATATTTAGGAAATATGTTAACGAGATATGGAAAGACTGATAGTGATATTGAAAGAAGGGTGAACGCAGGAAACTCCATTAACGGAGGACTGAACGCGGTTGGCGCAAACAAAAAATCGTCAAAAGAAGCGAAACTCGCAGTCCACAATGGAGTGCTGATACCAACCCTGATGTATGGCAGTATGGCATGGAACTGGCAGAGGAAGGATGGAAGAAGACTTAATGCTGTAGAAATCAGATCTCTGAGACGAATGTTTGGTAAAACCATGTATGATCGTGTAAAAAATGTTGAGATTCGTACAGAATGCAAGGCTGATGTATGCGTAATAAGCAAGATTAAGAAAGGGATGCTTAGATGGTTCGGGCATGTAGAGCGAATGAACGGAGAAAGGAGTGTAAGGAGACTATATGACGCGAATGTGAATGGAAGAAGAAGCAGGGGACGCCCGAGGAAGACATGGCACGATCAAGTGAATCAAATACTTGAGTCGGGCCATGTCAGAAGTCGAAATAACAGAAGAAAATATATGAGACGTTGTATGAAATTGAATGAAGCAAGAAGAGTATGCCAAGATCGAGTTGTTTGGCAGTACGTCCTCTCTGCCTACCCCTGCGGCGAAACGGCGTGATGGTTAGTTAGTTAGTTGGGAGCGACTCGCGCATGTTGTGCAGCCCATCTGGACGCGGCCATTGACGATGATACACTAACAGTTCCAATTCCTTAACGCAAGTGGAGCTATGGTCCATGGAAAAATGAGAAGTATTTTGATTTGGAGTGTTCAGATTTATTTGCTAAACAGAGCATTGAGCATTTTGTATTTGGAGGAAATAACAATACTTACTGCACATATTTTTTTATAAATAACGAATAAGTATCAAACACATCATCATGTTTTATAAACAGCATGTGATAATACTTGATAAATTATCAGATAGGTTTAGGGCGTTACAAGGCCAATTTTAATATATCCCGACAGATTTCTGATTTATCGTTGAAATAAAAAAGACTTATTCCGTTCTACAACAATGGATTTGATTGAGTAAAAGAGGAACGGCTGCCCAGCCTGTTTAATACACAATTTAATTTTGTATTGGATGCCAAAATACCCATCCAAACTGAATGACATATTTTTTTAAAATTAAAGGATTAGTAAATATCTACTACGGGTGAGAAATATTTTATTTATTTTTATTTTAAATGATGAAATATGGGCAATGAAAAAAAAAGTTATATTCATAATTTTAGAGGCAAATTACAAAATTATTTGCGGGTTTATTGAATTTAAAATATATATATATATATAGTATTTGTTATGTAAATGTCATTACGTAAATAAAAAAAATATTAAAAAATTAAAAAAAAAACCTTTTTCGAGTCAATATTTTAAATTATGTAAGGAAAATTCCACCATAATGCTTATTTTATTATTTTTTGTTCTGTTTTTGTTTTTTATTTTATATTTCATTATATTTTCAAAGTAAAAGGGGTAAAACTTTTCTTTTTTTACAACACCGTTAGCCTCCAAATAATTGTTAAAGGTGCCTCCAAAATAGCGAAAAATCAATTTCTTTAATGGACCATATTACGTAATGTAAAACAAAAATAAATAAATTATTTCTAATACGTACTAGATATTTACTATACTTACCGTGCAGCCGTTCCTCTTAATGTGCATTTAGAGTCCAGAATCTTATCTACAAAGTCTGGGACGTCACTACTGTAGCTATATTGATTACAAAAATGGGTTAAAACGTAGTTCGTTCGTTCGTTAGTTCCACTTTTGGACGCATGCAATTATTCGTTCGATTGTACATACGTGAGTTATAAGGTAACGGTTTAATTTTATAATTTCTATTTTTGGAACTGCCGATTCTCGGTGGAATTCCATTAAAACGAATAAGATAAAAACAAATTTAAACTTTTTCCACTTTAAAAAAAAAACTATGACGTCCATCACCTGACCAGTCTGACCAGTCCGAAGATGGACGTCATGGTTCGAAACAGGTCCGGTCAGAAAATTAAATGGCGTAAAGTTGAAAATTGTTTTTATTTACTCGGTTTAATTTTAAGCACGTACATACCTACATACAAGGAATAAATAATTTTCTAGTATTCCAAACTTGTTTTTGCAACTATTGTTAGATAGATATGTAATTGGTTTTTCTTAATTATTACAATACATGACCATTTTAATTGAATTTCGGACAACTTACATCCAAACTCAAATAAAAATAATCATCAAGTGACTAATAAAATGCTTCCCGATACACACAAAAAGCATCTATTTAAAAATGTCCGTCATGCTTTTCCACAGTTCCGTTCAATCAATCAATAGTAGAATTTTCACCCAACAATAAAACACCCTTAATAAAAACATAAAAGGGGTAGCCAATAGGTACGCAGGCTAAAGTACTATACCTTATAAGTACCTACGCAGGCGTTTGTACTAACAACCTATAGGTATGTCGCTTACACGCATGACCATAAATAAGCGATCGTGTAGGCCAGGGGTCGGCAAGCGGATCTTTTTAAAGGCATTTGCGACTATTCAACTTTAGCTTCACCTCCACTCTGCAGCCTCGTCGGAAGAGTTTGATAAATGGCCTCCAAATGAACTTAAACAGCGCATCGCAATGTATGTTCTCTACCTGCGTGCTAGCATAAAGTAGGTTCAGTGGGTGAACCAACCCTTTTTTTAAGTCAACCTGTGTCACCAAAATTTGACGTAGAAAAGTCAAATTTGTTTTTGTTTTCAGTATTTATTTGCCATTTTATATGCACAAACACATTTTGACAGAGTTTGCTATTAATTAGATATAACCGTTTATATAAATATAAAAATAAAACATTTTGCTTCACTGTGAACAATAATAATGGTTCCTAGAGAACCCAATAGGTTCTCAGTGAAACTATAAATATTTTCCCCTGAAAATTGTTCTAATAATTTATTGTAGGTATGCCGTATAATAACACAAAAAAATACCGTCAATAAACAGAGTTTTTTTTATATATTTTTTTATATGAATACCGCACAAGAGTCCCAAACTACTCCCAACCGTCTGGAGCCAGTGAGACTATGGCATTCCCAATTGGGGAATATTGTGATGCTGAATGTATTGGGGAGGGAAAGGAGAAGGGGGAGAGGAAGATGGGGAAAAGGGGAAAATACCTGGCTATTCAGATCTGGTCACCAAACACGGCTAAAAGCCATTTCAAGCAACGTTTCAATTCTGAATGGTGGTCTTTCACCAGGGCGATACTGAGAGTATCTTCCACTCTGGAACGTGCGCAAATATACTAGGTATTATTTTTAAATGAATTAATTGTGAAACAACACAAATTAATTAAATAAAAATTACTTGCGCACGCCGGGATTTGAACCCGTGACCTTCGGATTCGTAGTCGAGAGCCTTACCCCTCGACCATGGAGGCCCGACAGTTATACAATTTGTTAACTCAGGTAACCGTGCGAATTGTTTGCATGTCTTCCATTGAACTCAGTTGGATTTCATGTTTTTCTGGATAATTTGTGGCTAATAATTTAAGAAAAATTTATGACTTCTATTTCAATTTGTATTAACTGTATTTCTTAAACCCTATTTTTTTTTTTTTGAAGTGGGGTAAATGTATTTCTTTTTTTTTTATTAACTGTATTCTTTCCGTTATAATTTTATGACTCTATTTATTTTATTATGTATTTTATATGTTTTTTATTACTAGATGTATGAAAATTTGCTTACATCTAAATAAAGTTACAAAAACAAACAAAACAAACTCAAGTTATCTAGGTTTCTTCGAGGACCTGATTTCATTGGACAACGGAACCATATAAAGTATTGTATCAAAATATAACTAGAATAGATGCCAAGAAGATTTCCGATTGAAGAAAATTTACTTCAACATTTGTATATAATTGATAATATAAGTAAGTACAGATGAATATTATTCAATCCAATGCTACGCAGGTACCTGATTATGGGGTATATGTTATAGAAGTCCTGGCGCCAAATAAATACAAAGGTAACAGTGCCTACAGACGACCGACTTCATCAACTGAAAACTGAAGCCAACGCTTCGACTGTTAAGCCCAATGTTCGATCCCTTTCCACATGTTTTCTTAAAAACGGTGGGCAAATCGGATGTGTGCAGAGGCGCCATAATAGTGCATACTTAGTGAAAGCGTTTAACTATTTATGTTTTTTGTTTTACAAGTAGCGCACTGAGTTACTGAAGTTCATCATACCCATCTATTATATTCTTCTAAGTAGCCTACGACTGCATTGTGGATTTGAGTTTTAAATAAAAACATTTATATTATTATTATAAACAATCATTATTAGCCTGAAACACTCATCCAAATTGAAAAAAACTTTCTGAGAAAAGATAAATGTCGCCGACAGGACTCGAACCAGCTAGAGCATCTGACCGGCAATCAGAAGGGTGCAGGTTCAAGTCCTGTCGGCGACATTTATCTTTTCTCGGAAAGTTTTTTCAATTTGGATGAGTGTTTCAGGCTAATAATTATTGTTTATAAAAATAATTGTTACCCTTTGCGCTATGCACAAAAATCTTGTCTTAAAAACTTTAGTTTATCAATTAATACATTTATATTATCTCTTTATTGTCTTTAAAAAAAATGTTTAATAAATAAAAAAAATTAAGGTGAAGTTTTATGTTACGTTTCTATGAAAATTTGAATATACTCTTTACTTACTCTTGGCTCTTCACTGTAAAGTCTGATGACCAGTGGCGGTTCATGGCCTATCTCATTTAATAAGAGATTACAGAAGTGAAAAAAAAATCCTCCTACTTAAAAAAAAAAACACTATGCTGCTCTTTTCCGTATTATTGTGTACATATATTTTTTCCTGGTTCTAAAGGAATTTCATCATATTATTGCACCAGAAATTAGAGACCTAGAATCAAGAAGCAATTTGGCGATGTATAAGAACCGTTCGTTTTTAATATAAAAAAGTATCATCTTCGGTAATTTACTCATTTTAAAGCGATCTACCGGCTAAAATTACAACAAAATCACGCGCTCCTTATGCAGGTGGCGACAAGGTTGAGATTCCCGCTTTAAATCGGTCGCATGTTTCGATTTACGCAAAAAAACCATCACCAAAATGCGTGTAAACTATTCTGTAAAGCTCAGACATAATTATTAAAATGTTTTACGGTCATATTCTAAAAAACTTAATTTACCACAATGAACCATACGGAAATTCGGAAAAGGGGTTCGTAAGTAGGAGAGTTTGCGCTTTAAACATTTTTTTAATATCTGATACATTATTTTTTTTCCAGGCTTATAAAAAGACACAAAAAGTGCCCGTTGAATGAAAGGCCAAGGTGTTTTCTACTTACAGTATTTAATTCAATCGTCTATGATATTTCTTGGCCATCAAATTCTCAAACCGAAAACACATGATTTTGCATTACTTTCCATTGCATCGCCTTAATAACGATTTTAACCATAGGCACAAGAAAAAATCTATTGATTCTTTCAAAATTCTATTATGTACAAATTTGTTATTAAGAAATCTTAATATAGCTCTACACATACGGTCACTTATAGATTTTGAAGGATTGCAGGTTCATTACGGTTTCTCGCCAAAGCTCTATGAGAATTCCAATGTATGAATTATTTCTTAGAACAGAAAGCCCCATGAACGCTAAATTCATAACGCACATATAGAATTCATTTTGGACTCGTTCTCGGGCAGTATTACCTACACGGAAAGGTGCTTTTTTGGCACCGAATTTGAATGGAGGACTGTTTAAAGTGTGATAAAATTATGGTATTTGTTTGTTATATTTTCTTATATTTTTAAAGGGGATTTCACTGCACAAACGCACGTTAGAGAAAACGGCCACTGCTGCCGACCCCTGGTGTAGGGGGGTGCGGTGGTATGGGTGTTGTGAGGTAAGTGTATGTGTATTTAGAGGGTATCAAACGGATGTCCAAATACCTACGGCCGGTTTTATTCGGCAGTTGGGAGGGACGTCATACTTTTATATCGCGTGCAGGCAGGGGCAGATGGGTTAGAAAAATACAGAATTAGTTGAAAATCGTAGTTACATTACATATAAATAAACCAGAAAACCACAGTGAACTAACATGGTGATTTCTGTCTTAAGACATAACTTTAGTTCGAAATATAAGAAAAGACAAAGTTATATTTTTATTTACATATTTTTCAAATTAAATATCATTGGGACTCAATGGTATTTATTTCGATCTGGGTAGAAAAGCTAACTTTATGGATAAATCAGAAAGTTTGTTAATTTGTCTCACCTGCAACACTCTAACGGTAAACTTTATTACCTTGAAATTTTGCACAAGCTGTTTTTATTATGAATTTTTAGATCAACGAAAGTATTTAGATTTTTTTTAATTGAACTCCATTTTTATTGAAATTTTTTTTGTATTAATAACCATTATTATTCAAATTAAAATTATTTTTTAGTTTCATTATAAGTACTTACCTACGCAACAATAATGTAAATAGGGCTTCTGTAAATGACTTCTCCACAGTTTGATTATGCCTTCGAAAAGCGAAACAGCTGCCATCTGTGATAATAATTACATATCGGAACGTTTTTATAAATTTGAATACTTTAAAAATATACATATGTATTTTGAGCTTTGATTCATATTCATTTAGCTATAATAAAAATCCAAAAATAGTGAAGGCGTTTATGGATATAGCCAATGACTGACTGCAATTAAACGGATACTTAGATCTACTTATACGTTAATGAAAATTTCCCCTTCTTTTATTTTCAGGGAAATCAACACCCCATAGGCTGATATATAAATAAATATAATAATGTCAATACTTCTAAGATGTGCCATTCTGATCCGAGACTTTGGCCACTCAAGAGAAAAATATGTCCAATTTATTGTAATAACTTATTGCAAAGTTCTTCCCAAATATATTTGTAATCTATGTAGTGTCTCGGATATATCTATTCATCTATAAGCCAAAATTTCCATTCTGAATGGTGGTTACATTCCTGACCGATACTAAGAGTACAGTAAGAGTACACTTTATAATGAATACTAATTTCTTTGTATTTAGGGCCCCGAAGTAGAGCGCTTACCACTTTGCTGCAGATGTCGATATCCATCACAATTGCTATATGAGTTGTGATACATATCAATTGTGATGCAGAGTTCTCGGAGGGGCCTGCTGTGGTGAACGAATACTGCAGCGCCAGGATAGATACTCGCCACTGGAGACGTGTCATCCAATGACAGATAACCAAATTAGAATTCAATATAAACCCCGCGACGATCCGAGCTAGTGGAAAGATAATTATTCCTTCCTGGTTGCCGATGATTTAAACACCTCAAGGCGAAACAGTGCAATCACTATGTCGATTAATCTATACTACAAATTAGTTTACATTATGAAAACCATAAAATTTGCTTTGGACAAATTGAAACTTTTTCTTGAAATTCCTTTCATAAGAATTAAAATAAAATTGTTATTTACTTTCTAAAAAATGTATGCGTAAACTATTAAAAAAATCCATTAGTAAGTTTTAAACGCATGTAAAAAACAAGCTTTAAAAAAGACATTTTTTATAGCTAAGATTATTTGTGAAAGATTCCCTTGATTAATTTTTTTTTTCTTACAAAATTATTCACAAAATTAACAAGAAC
Source organism: Halesus radiatus (assembly GCA_022606495.2). Taxonomy (NCBI): domain Eukaryota; kingdom Metazoa; phylum Arthropoda; class Insecta; order Trichoptera; family Limnephilidae; genus Halesus; species Halesus radiatus. The sequence continues at coordinate 73,455 of JAHDVE020007942.1, read as the reverse complement.
CACTTTTTGCGCCCACATCAAATATTTCCACACTCGAATTTTATGTCCTTCTACATATTAATTGTTTTTGTGTTTAATTCATAGAACTCATTATGTTTTTTTTTAATAAATTTAATCTTAATCAACTTTTAATAATGTTATTAATAAGTTTTGCAAGTATTCTAGTTTTTTTTTTATTTTTTTATTATTGTGACAGTTGTTTCGGCATCCAGGGCCATTTTTAAACTGTGGTTAGGCCACGTTGATACGACTTATTTATATGATTTCTTTTATACCTATCGAATTTCCATTTTTGTGGTGCCTGAAATGATTTATTACCGGTGAAACTGATTTACCGAGAAACCAAATGTGATAATGGATTCTCAATTTTTGTTTTTTGTAAATTTGGAATCTGTTTTCCACGCATTAAACGCAAGCTTTTCTTGCGTTTCCCCGCATTAAATCTATAAAATATAATTTTTTAATTTTCCACGATTCAAATATCTCTGCTGTTTCTTTGGCAACGCCCAAACTGAAAAATGTCCACTGATTCAACAATCATTACGGATAAAAGGTGTTAATAATAGCATCATTAAAATATTCCAAGATCCACAATCAAGTTGATAAAATTATAATGGGACGTCGCATTTCGATTGCGCGGTTCTTCATTTACTTTGCGTTTGACCTTTGCGACTTGAAATATGACTTGGATTTTCTAGTTACCTTCCCGACAACGCACTAATGACAAAGCGAAGACAAAATGATTAAAGGGTGAAAAGACTTTCACCCTGTGAAGGATCTCGAATTGCAGATTAACCGAAAAAAATAAAGTATCATAATATTTTTATGGATGTAACTAAACAGTAGAACATTTTGTTTGAAGTAATAGAAAGTGTCGATCCTCAAGCTGTACCTTTCGTCGTGCAGCTAACCAGTATTTCTTTGTAGGTTAAGGAAATATAGTTATATGCATAAATTTTTTTTAGCTCAAATGGTATTTTTCGTCCGCCTGTCATTTCTATGTTTACATAAGCGATCATCTTATGTCGTAATTTCCATCATGAGCTATGAAGCATTTGAAATATCAATACTAGTCTCAAAATATATGATATGAAGCCACACGTCCATTCGATAAGTATAATACTTAATACAGGGTGCTGCAGCATAACTTCCTTTTTAAAAATGCGCGCCATTTAGTCGGTTGATGTCGTAGCCAAATATTACAAATAAAACATGCGCTACTGATCTGACAACAATCCTCGAGAATTGCATCAAAGTCCTTTACATTCACCTAAAGTCACAGTGTGGTGTGCAATTTCCTCAAGTGGAATTATTTTTCCCTGGTTCTTTGAGGAAAATGAAGTAACAGTGACCAGTGAATTCAGACCGGTATGTAAACATGTTGCATTATTTTTTTTCCGACGGATAGATGAGTTGGCCTTAGGGGACACTTGGTTCCAACAAGACGGTGCAACGGCACACACTGCAAGAGCATCGATGGCTGTTTTGAGGTAACACTTCCCAGAGCGCCTCATCTCAATTAGGGGCGATTTGGAGTGGCCGGCCCGCTCTCCCGATTTGTCCCCTTGTGATTTTTTTCTATGGGGTTTTTTGAAATCCCGTGTTTATGTGAACCGTCCAAGGACCCTATAAGATTTGAAGATCAACAACATCCAGGAAGAAATTGCCAGTATAACGCCTGATATGCTGTCAGAAGTCATGACAAACGCCAGAAATCGGTTTACTCAGTGTATGGAGAATAGGGGACGTCACCTACCTGATTTTAACTTCAAAAACTAAGTTAAAAAACTTTAGGTATGTGCCTACATTATAAAAAACAAATAAAAAAATTCTGATTCATACAATGGGTTTTATTAAGTTTTGAAAAAAGGAGGTTATGCTGCCGCACCCTGTATTAATTTAAAATATATTGCGTTTTCATTGCATACCAAAAGTATTTCAATTAAATTAATGTATGCATAAGATTATTTTAACATTTTTCTTACGGTGCTAGAAAGTTTCATGAGTTCCGGTGCTGTACACTCAGTGTGCACTTTTAGAGCTTTATTTTATTTTTAAGTATGAAATAAATGAAAGGTTATTTTTTATTATTTATGTAAATCATTTTATTAATAGAATATAATATATTCATATAAATATAACAATTTTTTTGTAAAAGTGCTAAAAACAATTAAAAATATCAGTGACGCACAAAATACATGATACTTCCATCACTTCCGGCAGAACGCCGGCTGGAATGGCTGTATGCGAACGAAACCCCGCACCCCTCGGCAAGTTAGCAACGCACGCAGATACACTTACATGTTAATTGATTTTTCGAACAAAACATTTTTTCTGTTGCGTTTGATAAGTACTTATACACGGTATTCGGAAATTAGTGGTACAAGCAGGAACCTGATGAATCTATCGCATAAAACTTCTTTTTTTTTCGAACTGAGCATTTCGATATATTTTTTTCATAAAATAAACAGCTTTTAGTAACCCGGTAGCTAACGATTTTTTTTAAAACTTTACCCAAAAAAATCCCAACTTTTGACTCGATTTAATAGAAAACGAAAGCTCAAATCAAAAAGTCATAATGATAAGAATAATAATAAATGGGTTATTTAGGTAGCGCCGTTTTCGTGAGAAAATCACTTCAAAGGCGCTTGAGGCACAAAACTGACCAAATATGATGTAGATTCACCAGTTTCCCGCTTGCACCACCAGCTTTCGGACTGTAAAGTACATCATAATTATTTTATCAAATGAATAAATATATTACGAAAGAACACCTGAAATATGAGCTCTGCGTTCAGTATACTTACAGAGATATCAGCTCAGTTAACAGCACCCCCAAGGAATGGTTAATATTGTATTTCCATTCCATTAAAAAATATATACATTTATTTAATGATTCAGATAAACAAGAAATGTGACTATACTAAAGATGTTCCAATGGATGAATATGCAAAATTTTAGTTTCGTTCATATATACCTAACTTTTTCCTATTCCACGAAAGAGTTTTTGTATTAGAGAAAATGTATTAAAAACATTTTCTTGCATTTATTTGTTTCATGCAAAAATAAGCTATTCAAAAACACTTCTCATTACAGTTCAAAAATAGTTTTTTTTTTTTTTTTAAGTGTACTGTTTTTTCATTCCACACAAAAAGTTCGTTGACTACATTAAAGGGGTTCAATTAAGTTTATTATTTTTTTCAATGTACCATTCCTTTATTCCATATAAAAATTAAAAAAAAAGTGTTGTGTTATTACTTAACCTTCAAGTGGTTGCGCAGCGTCGAAACAACCGCGCACGTCAATTTCTTCCCTGTTACGGGCTCGTCTTGGATCACATTCATCTGCTCTACTAAGCAACGTAAGATATCGATATAACGAAGCAATGACTATAATATTCATCGCCCTCACGTGTACTTTCACACTCTGTGAGGGATTCAAAGTTCAGTCAAGTGAAAAATGTCTATTCGACTGTATTCGCTCAGATTAGCTAAACCAGAATAAATAACATCAATCGCTAGGGAAACATTGAGAGAGTCTTGAAAAATTGTCCTGCTTATAAAATGAGGCAGTTGAAAACCAACTGCGTATCCGACATAGGAAATATCTGCCGAAATCGCATTTTCGATCGAGACTTTTATTTGCAATGAGTGCGGTTGCAGATAATGATGATGAATCTTTAGAATAATTTTAAATAATGTGTATCGATAACTGCATTGCATAATTATTTTTTATTATCGTTTTATCTATCTACAATACAAACACTTGTTCCTCTTTGCGTCATCCGAAATCATTTTATCAAAACACATTGCTATTTTTAATTATGTCATGCAATGATATTGTACTATATTGTTCACTATTGTTATGTATCATGTACACCAAGTTATAACTTTTTTTGTACTATCTTCACCTTAAAAACTGTTCCCTTTTTAATTTCTCTGTATCATACACTTATACATTATTATATACCTGTATTGTGTTATTTTTTTCTTAACCGTAAATCTTTTTTTCTTTCTCTATTCTGCACAAAATCATGTGAAGTATTAAAATGCATAAAAAACCTATCAAGTGGTTAATAATTAATAAATATATAAATGAATAAGAATTATTGTTAAAATATTTAAAATGCAGCAAAAATGAATTTAAAATATAACTGTAATTTGTGTAATTATTTCAAATAAAATTAGCTTTAATATTCCGTAGGTCGATTAGGCTACGCGTGATATTTTAAAGGTTAAATATTACGTTGCATTGAGTGAGGAAGATGAAGTCCGGTCCTGCAGTATCGTTGGGTACTAACGATTAGAAGATTAACAGGACGATGGCCTGTGAATGTATAAAACGGTTGGAATTCTTTTAACCCGACCTCCGTGTACATGGCAAATCTATACCCCTCACAAAAAGGTTAAGACCATCCACCCTTTCCGCTGAAAAAACCCTTTTTAATATGTGTCCCTTTCAATTAAATGTCGTATCTTTTTTTGTATCTTTTCCGGATGAGAATTGGGTAAATAAAGGGCCGACAGGACCCCGTTTGATGACGTCATACGCAGTTTTGCCTATACAGAAAAATGGCAAAAGGCCGATTTGATGCGAATACCTTTTATGAAATCGCTTTAATGCGGGTATAATTCGAATCTAATGTGGTTTAGGATGAGTATTTATATTTCAACAATGATTCCATTTGCGTTTAGAGAAACGGAAATAATTCGAAAATAAATGAATATTTTATTAAATTAAACACATCAAATAATAATACTTATAATGCGAGCGAGTGAATGGGTAATTGATTAGAGACATCTGTTGAGGACTGTTGAAAACAAGTGTACCCGGGCTGCTAAATTTACAATTTTAATATTGTCCCACCCGAAAAAATACGTAGAAAGAAAAATGTAGTACCCACATTAAAATTATTATTATATTCAATATATACAGTTTTCCACTCATTGCTTTAGTATGATTACATATTGGGATACTTTCAAATTTCAAAAACGTACACACCAAACTTTTTATTGTTTTTATACGACCCCCATAGAGGAGCAGTAAGATCCTTAGCTCTCTACCCATAGGTTCCCAACATGTGCCAAATAAAGGTTTTTTCATGTGGAGTATTTAAATTAATTTTATATATTGTTTTTGCACTTCGTTGTAAAGTGTGAGATTCCAACAACATTTGTAATTAAAAGGTTTCTTGAAATAGCTTTAGCTATGTTCTGTAATCAGACTCGAATGGCCAAATTACTTTCCAATCTTCACTTCTTAACCTTTCTGCCGCTTTACAGTGGTAGAATTAAAAACACTAGGGATGTTATAATTTTACAACCCCTGAAAGTCGCATGTGTTCAAAGGGACACCCCACAATCTTATGTCAACTAACAACCTTCTACAACTTCCCTTGACGCATACTCTAATAAAAATGAAATAGTTCTTTAAAACATGAATGTTGAAAACATTTTTATCGGTTTTCTCATGATAACAATACAAATTAAATAAAACACTCACTTGTCGAAAATCGTTACTGATAATCTGAAAATATGAAACTACCTTTATCCTGCTCTACTTTTTGACAATCAGAATACTTTTATATTAAAGCCCCATAGCCTTTGATGGAAATAACGATGCGATCTTGTACGCCGGAGCTCTCGGTCGGAGAATTTTTAATGGGACAAATTTTCAATCAAACAAAATTCGGCTTCATGGTAAAAATAAGTTATACTTGTAGGTAGAGGGGTCAACATTAAACACTCCCATCTGGTAGCTACCAAATTAATCATTGATCAAGTACCTTCTTTTTTACCATCATCAGAATACGACGCAGGTAATAGCTGAGTACCACGTGTACTAAACGGGAAGATACTTGTTGGTGAGTAGGCGCCGTTCCCGGAACGAAATGGAATTAAATAAAATACGATAACGCCGTTATCATTTAGCATTTTTTCAGATCATTTTCAAGACTGAACTTGTCTCTCTCCAGTACCTAAATAAGGCAAACATCAAACGGAACACGGAAGCTTTTGAAAACCCGAGTTCCCCGAACACTCCTCAGAGGGCTGCAGTAGATAAGATTACATAAATATTCCCTTTATTCAAAACAAATGAATGCAAATAATATTCGGAATATTAATTTAAAAATAAATCCTCCCTATAGCGCAGCTTCCCGCGCAGGGGTGAGTTCCCCACCCCCCAAGGCCTGGGGGGGAGGGGGGCGCTAGTAAAAAATGCGTAGTTTTAGCTAATCTGCATGGGTTTTGCGCAGAATTTGCGCTCTCTCCGATGGTGTTAGTGCGCGGTGGGGGTAAAAATCTCACCCCCCCGCTGGGGGGTGGGATTTTTAACGAGAGCGGGATGGATTTAGAATCCGCGCGGCAGGGGGAGGCGAGAGAGGGGAAGGAGCCGGAGCTTTTATGTTTTAAACCTAGTTTTTCGGCGATGGGGTGAGGTGCGAATGAAAAGAGGTACCTTCCCCCCCGGAGTTGAAAATTATATGTTTCCCTCTGAGGGGGGAGGGGGGGAGGGGCTACACCAGATGAAATATACTGCGAGCGAGCCTATGTATTGTCGTACGTAATTGTGAACTTTTGTAGATTTCCTCTTTTTGCTTATTATTTCTGTTTGTTGTGTACAGTGGCGCGTTGGGGGAGGGGGGAGGGGAGGGGTCAACAGGCCCGGGGGCCGCGGCCTGCTTTATTTTATATATTATTTATTTGAACAATTTTATTGTGGCAATGGATAACCCGTGGGAACTGGTGTGTGGCAATTTCTCTCGCCGTTGGAATCTTTTAAATTGTATTTTGTGACTTAACGCGTAATCGTGATTTTATTACTTGCACAGACAGAGCGGCAATTAGCTACTTCATATATTAATATCAATATTAATATTTTAATAATATTATTATTGTTAGAGGTCGTAGAAGGGTGGGCTGATTGAATGAAATGCGCTTATCGGCTGATGTTTCCCCATTTTTACAAAACTTCTATTTCACCAACGATGGAAGTATTTCAATCAAATTCATTCGAGCGATGAGCTCTGGCATCATCACAAAACGTACACAGTTTTTTATTCTTTTTGCAGTGTTTAGGTAAACGTTTCTTTTTCTGATCGCAATTGCGGTTCCATCAGGAGCTATGAAGCATTTGAATATCCTTTTTAATATTCAGTTATTTAAAAAAAATGACAAGATACCATTTAATATTAGGTGTTGTAGATATTTTTTTGAAACAATTTTTTTAATATAATAATAATAATAATAATAGTGTCTTTATTTCAGCAGAACAAAGCGGTGAGTGCAATACTCTGTCTGCAAATATAAAAAGAATACATTTAAAAATAATAAAAATTACGTGATGTAGAAATAGAACATAAAAAAAAAAAAATTACATATTTAGCACTTATGCTACAGTGGCATGAGGGAAATTCTCCATCTACGATGTAGGGGCGCGCCCTGCCACTGGGCGACGGCCTGGACCAGAGTGTTTTCCGATCTCCGGTAGCGCTGATTCGTCCCGGCTATTCGGTGGCGCATCAAAGCAGCGAACCCACGCACCCTTCCCTCTGCAAACATCCGCGAGGCGCTGCATCGCCAAGGGAGGCCGAACAGCGCTCTGTAAGCGTGGTTATATTGTACACGGAGTGTGTCCATGACGCTTTGTGTATATCTTGTCCATAGTTCGCTAGTGTAAAAGCTCATGCAGTATGTCTGGAATAGTTGCTTCTTTACCGGACGACTGCACCTGTTAAATCTCCTGTTAAGTAATTATAAGTTAAATCTTAATATCAATTTAAACTTACAAAATATCACCGCGGAAAACGACTCAGCGTCGCGTCCAAAACAAAGATCCTTTTCATTTGTTAATACTACTTATTTAAGAAGTAAATACTAACTATAATTAATTTAAAAGTACTAACAATATTCAAATTGATGAGCGATCTCCAACACCGGACTAAATGCTGAATAAATTTGAACAATTGATAAAATCCCACCATTCATCTACCTACTAAATTTAGCTACATTCAACTTTCGATGACTAGTAATTTAGCGTATATTGGTTTTATGTTTTTTTTATTTATGCTATTTATTTTTATTTTTTATTGTATAATATTAATTGCATAAATGGGATCTTGTACCCGCTAAGCCACTGCAAGTAGCTTGTCAGCAGGAGTTTATTTCAACGATATTATATAATACATACATTATCGCAGTTACGCACACTATCCTTTTAGTTTTTTTTTCTATATAGGATATCCGTTTTTTTTTTTTCCTTTTGTTAGAGTTTCAATAGCCAGAAATGACAGTTTCATCTTATAAAGGTTCACCATTTTCACAATGAATTCTATCACAACTCTCGCCTGTTTCTTGCGAAAATTAGGTTCATCGTTTGCAAAACATTTGTTACAATGTTGTAGGTACATTTTAACTTTAAGTCAACCAAACGCAAATGTTCTTTAAAAAAAAATTTAATGGACTTCTGAAGGATTTTTTAAAATTTTTGTGAAATGCTAAGAAGTTTTTCACAAAAGTTTCACAGCATGAGCGTAGAATACTGCATATTTCATTACTTAAAGCTACAGTGAGTAAAATATCTACCAGCTCATTGCGATGCTGCGTAACTCAGTTAGAATGGGTGTACACGCAGCCCGACCGCAACTCACCCCTCCCCCCCACCGCCCACACACATTCCATATCCGCTATGTAATGTTTAATTTACCCTTTTATTTACTTTTTGCCATGTTTTTTGTCATGTACACACAACACCCATCCGCACGCACACAGCGAACGCTAATCATATAAGCGAATACCGAACGTCCCATATTAACTAATACTGTGGAGCGGCGAGAGGGAAATGTACGCGGATGTGTCCGACTGTGGAAAACTCACCAACACAGGCCCGGAGAAGCAGGTGTACACTGACCACTGGTCGGAACAGGGACTCTGATACGATGGATTGAGTCTATATGATGACCACTACACCGTAAGCATTACGAATTTCCTTTAGCCGACGACCTCCGTGGTGGAGTGGTTACGATCCTCGGCTACGAATCCGGAGGTCTTGTGGGTTAAATTGTGCGAGTAAATTTTACGTGATTAATTTTTATTATTTTAAAAATTATTCATTCAAAATAACACTATTTGCTCTCCTAATTACGAGATTCATAATTACAGAATTGAATCCGTACACATAAAATGAACCCGTATGATTGCATATCGTGGAGGTTTATGTGATCAATTTGGAACGCATAATGATCGAATTTCGCACTATAAGCTACAATCGTAAACGTAAACTTTCTGATTTATACCTTTTGAAAAGAATTATACGTGCATCAATTAATACACCAAACATTTTATCACAAATCAACATTAATACACCAACAAGAAAATCATCAAGTAGGCATAGTCATACAAATACGGGATATTTCTCTCTTTTTCCGCGGACATTAAGAAATTACAATATTCTACACTGCTCTAATAATGAAATTAAATGACACAATTAATCAAATAAAAAAAGTTTTACCCTTAATATCAAACTGATAATGTGATGATGCCCCTTATTAAGTACAACAACAGTGTACCATCAGCACAGATGACAATAAGGAGGTAGTATATACACCTATTTTATAATATGTCTACGACCTTTCACTTCTTTTTCATTTTTGCGAGATAATGTTTGTTGTTTTTTATTGTAATTATTGATTATTATTGCTATAAAATAAATAAAAAAAACATGTAGTCAGTGTCTTTCAATCCATAAAGGCTAAGATTACTACCATAAAAATGAAAAATTAAAACAAACAAAGAAAAACGAAATATGAAAAATGCGAGAAATTTCTGATGAGAATGTATTTTACCATGATTTTGGTAAGGAACTTGTACCCCCATTATTTAGTTGACCACAAAAAATCAGGGGAAGACGATAAAAAATTAGACAATTTCAAATATTCAATTAAAACTACATACAGCCTACTTTTGGTCATAGAACAACGCACGCCACCGCATGTAGTATATTTACGGTACGTTCCAAAGTGGCGGGTATAATAGATTGAAAGATCCCTTCAGAATCTAGAAATGGCTCGAACCGTGTTTGTTGACTATATCTGAACAACCATATACTTCCCCACGTTCCTCTTCCCCATCTACTTCCCCCCAACACTACCTTCACCCCATAACATACTCCAATTGGGGATGCCATACTATCATTGTCTTGAGACGGTTGGGAGCAGCCTGGACTTGTGTGATACTCGATTAAAAATATATATATTAGGTTGCTATTATCCCGAACACCTTTACATTGGTTATATACAAAAAAAGAGATCAAATACTATCTGGTGCAATCTGATGGGAGCACCCTCCCCAATAAAGACTCTTGACTCTTGAAATGCTTGGAATAAGTATAACAATATTTTTTTCGATCAACTGTGTAATAATTCGAAATGTATAAAATGATTTAAAAAAAAAACTGGCGCAAGTTTTTCAAACGAGGAAAACTGTTTTATTTTTCCAATCGATTGCATACTAGAAATTATCATTATTGCCCCGGTGGAAAATTACTATTCAGAATCGAAGCGTTGCTTGAAATGTCTTTAGGCGTGTTTGGCGACCGGTTCTGAATAGCCAGGTATTTCTTAACCTTTTTCTCTCCCATCTACTTCCAATGCCCACTTCCTTCAGCCTCATGACATATCTCAATTGGGTATGCCATAATCCCACTGGCTCCGAACAGTCGTTAGTAATTGAGAATCTTGTCCGGTAATCTAATCTAATCTAATATATTAATTTCGGGTCTGCACGTATGTTTGTTTTTTTTTTAAATTATTACCCTTTATCTCAGCACAGGAATGGGTTACGGGGTCGAAATAAATAGGGGTAGGGTAGGGACTTTGGTACGGGTAGGAGTAGGGGTAGGGGTCAAAGTAGGGGTAGGGGTGGGGTTGGGGAAGGGGTTGGGGTTAGGATAGGGGTAGGGGTCGGGGTAGGGGTGGGGGATACCAAATAATTATAAACCTAAAACATAATATATTATAATAAAATGGTCAATTTGTCATTTAAATCATATTTATTACAGGTTAGCTAGTCGTACATAAAAGGCAACCACTGCAGCTATGCACCAAGGAACTGAAGGAACACAGCAGGCTAAGACTCTTAAAGGGTTGCAGCGGAGATTTTATAATATGTTACTATCATTTGATGTCATAAATACATCTTATTGAATAACCCGCCAAGTTTACATACAGAATCCAGAGTAGTATAAATCCATGGATCCACCGGTCAAACAGGGATATAAAGTTATAACAGCATTTTTAGGCGCAGAGGGACATTTTTAACGTGTGTACAGCACATTCTGTTTATATCGCAATTAAATTTATTTACACGGCATTTTATGTCCGCCTTTTCCAACTATGTATCTATTTTACGAAACCCTCTCGGACATGTTGAAATTTTGAAGCGCTCGTTTCATATTTTCGTTTCATTTTATTATGGTAAACACAAAAAGGTAGAATAATAACAAAGTTTTGATAGTATTTTCTAATTCGCTGTTTGTTTTTAGAAACAAAACATTATCAACCTAGATTTACTTCGCTGAATATTAACCACCTGAATAATCGAAGGGATAAAACTTTAAGCCGTTGCGGTTGTCTTCCCACGTTTCCAACGATTTGTAAAACACGAATGAAAGATTTTGTATAATTAATATGTTTAGTTGTATGTATTATGTAATTTGTGAGGTGCTCCAAACAATAAGGTTTACCCTACTTTTGAAAATAAACGGTTATTCTTCCATATATGCATACAATCATTGCTAGCCCCCCGAGAGTTCCTATCTTTATCTCTTCAATTAGAGAATACCAGTTGCTATATATATATACACCAACAATATTCCTAATCTTTGAAGGGTGAAAGACAGCTAGTTACTGAATGATATTTAAGTAGATACTTAGAAATTTGAAATAAAAGTCAGTAACTACTGATTTAACACTGAAAACAATATAGGTGTGTTTGCATTTTCTCTTTACCTGATCATTTTCTTCTTCTTCATATGGTGGAGGAGAGTTGGTGGAGGTCAATCAGTCGACGGCATCGAGAGTCATATGATTCAGCACAGATGTGCCATAGGGAAACTGATGAAGGCGACACTGTTCTACGATATGTTCTTTTGTTTGAATACGTCCACGTTCACAAAGTTCGGAATCCTTTAGACCCTATTTTATGCATCATATACGCACAGCGGCTGTGACTGCACCCGATGTGGATTAATGAGGTCCATGTGTTCAGAGGGAGAGAAAACAGTGACAAATTAATGGTAGGGTCTACAACAAGGTGCTTGTTTTTCACGTCGCAATTCGCCGCGACTCTTCAGGGGAGTGTCGTGATAGGAGCAGTCTTCAGTTCAAAAAGGTTTCCTGGACGTCAGGTGACTGGCCAGGAGGATCACTTTATTATTGATTTTTTATTCTTTTTGTGTTTATCTTTAAGTTAAAGTTAAATACCATTACTTTTTTATTATTTTTTACTAATAAATTTATATGGTAACTACAGAACTCTAAAAATATATCACATAATTTTAACTATAAAAATTTGAAAGAAAGAAAATTTATTAATATAGTGGGTGCTCTTTTCATTTCGACAATTTCATAAAAGTACAGATATGTAAGAGTACAGATATGTAAAAGTACAGATATGTAAAAGTACAGATATGTAAAAGTAAAGATACGTAAAAGTACATATATATGTAAAAGTACAGTTATGTAAAAGTACAGATATGCAAAAGTAAAGATATGTAAAAGAGAAAAATTTGGCTAGTTCCAAGATGAAATCAATCACTTATGTCGATTTTTGTCACTAGAAAAGTTAATTTAACCCGACCAATATTAGCAGGTAGCCAAACCGTTTGATATTATAAAACGAGACCTTAAAATTTAAATAATAATTATAATAATAATGTTTTATTATCTTCTTTTTTTATAAAATAATAATAAATAATGATATCCCCACAGGGATTTCCCGCGCTGAGGATTAAACTACATTTTTGTTGTTTCTATCACTCTGAGAAATATCAGATGTACGAGTATATCGACATGCAAACGTGGTGCAGACTAAAACAAAATTTATACTTAATATGGTACTAGAAAATGCTGTCGTTGTCATAATTCTAAAATACATAAGGCGCATTTCCGAACAGACAGGATATTAATTTACAAGATGGTGTCATTTTTTATCATTCTGAAATATATCAAATATATACAAACTTACATGTGTTATTGTGTATGACAGATTTAATCCATTTAGAATACACATGAACAGAAAGAAACATACAGTAATGCGTATTTTTTCACATAAAATTAATCAGAATGATATGAATTAAAATACATTACTCGCATGTCTCTTGAAACCTTCAAGGGTTATGTTGAAAATATCAATGGATGTTATTTAGCAGCAGCATACCCCATGTCATTAGTGCTGAGTACGTCTGTTCTGCCATGTGGTATGATGAGGAGATCGTGGGGTCGCCCGGTCGTAGTAGTTGCTTGGTTCAAAGTGCTAATGGCAATTCAGGAAGTATGGACTATCTCTCCAATTATCTAAAATTGTATATGCTGTTACTGCAAGGGCAGCCCTCCTCGGCTGAAGATTTTGATAGCGCGTCTCAGAAAGCAAATCTTCGTGATGCATACATTGCGGGCATTGCGGGACCTTGCATTCTCATACATTCAGGTACCTGAGTTGTTATTTTTGTTGCTTATTTTTACAATATTTCTATTTTTTCTAATATATTACAACATGAAAGTATTACACGCGATAAAAAATTATATTTAAGATTAAAATGCAGAATGCTACCGGTTTAATTATTCTCTAATAATAACATAATGTACACTGCAACACAATAGAGATACAGACATAAAAAAATGTGTACTGATCAAACTACAAAATGCTGTCATTTGTATCATTCGGTTATTTTAAAAACATGCAAAAAATCTTGTAGTTTTGAGCGTTGATTTAAAAGATTAAATGCGCTGAAAATTAATTTGTAAAAATTTTTTTTTTTCAAAACTGAACGGAAACTTTTGTATTTTGATCATGGTTCCCAGAAATTCGATCAATGACTATTAACAATTGATTAAAAAAATTTACCAGCTGTATCTAAGCCGATCTGATATAAAACTAATTATCATCAATTTACACAAGACCTTGTGACTTGTTGGCCGCAGTCATTGCAGTTAATGATCAAGACAAAATGTCGATCTATTGAAAAAGTATCAATTTTACTAGAATTAGTGAAAAATTGAGCTTACTTCGAGAATACAGGCACAAATTCTATCGGTTTACCTCTTCATTGATATTAACTGACAAATTTTTTTTATCAATAATGAATACATTACAGCTTACTAATAAACTAATTGAAGTCATTCGTTATATTATTGTTTTTTCATAAGTTAACCTTAAATTTAACTATTTGGTGGTTCCTGCAATCTCTCTTGATTCTGCTGATGGATTCAGATTCAGTTCAGTTACTTCTCCCAATACCATGCCCATCAGAAAAAAATCTGAGATAACCAACAATATTTTTAATATGATTCAATGCCATACTCACACAAATATAAAACTTGACTATAATCACGACGTTCACGGGCACAATACACGTCAACACCACAAACTGGACATATCAAAAATACACTCTATAAAATACGAACTGAAATCATTGGAATACATTGCTTACAACAAGTTGCCTGAAGAATTGCGACATGTGTGCGCTTCGGATGAATCTCGAAATAATGTTCATTTTGAAAACCATTTATTATAGATACCACCTCTATTCTGATAGCCGTCTTTAAGCTTTGCAGGTTCTGATGTGGGTATATTTCTCAATGTAAAACATTGTTATGTATTTCTATCGCATCTATATGTTTAGAGCGTGTACATTTATTTATGCGATTTTCAATTTGTTTGTTTATTTATTTATTTTTAATTAATTAATTTTATTTTTTTTTATAATTTTTTTTTTTAATTAATTTATTTATTTATGGAGAAAATACAGCTACAGACAGTAGTAATATCGAAACAATATAGAAATATTTGGAGAACTCGCCTGTATCCTGACCTATTTCTCACTGATTAATATGAAAAATATAAATAAACAAAGAGACATTAAAAATAATATTTTGACAAGTTAAGGAATTTAAGATTGTGTTGACTTGACTGAAAAGAGAAACAAACAGTGCAAAAACATTTAGTAACGCTATTGATAAAAAGTGTAAATAACAGCTGACCCAGGATTGATCCCTGTGGCACACCAGAGCTAATTGGTTCCCACATAGAAGTATGTCCTCGTAATGATACAGCTTGTTGTATTTTTGTTAAGTACGAAACAAACCAACGTAATTAGTTTCCCCGAATTCCGTTATACATAATTTTTTCATAAGTAACAGGTGGTCAACCTTATCAAAAACTTTTTTTTAAATCGCAATAAATTGAATCTACCTGGTGACCTCGATCCATGCTGGTCAATAAAAAGTTAGAGTAAATAAGTAAATTACTCGCGGTAGACTTGTCTTTGACGAATCCGTGTTGTTGGTCTATAATTTTGTCGGCAAGCTGGGGATCATGGACAAGTCTTTCCAAAAGTTTAGGGATCGCGGAGAGAATGGAGATCGGCCTATAGTTTTCCGCTCTTTGACGCGAGTCACCCTTGTCAGGGAAAACCCCTTCACTCATACATTTATTAAATATTATAGTAAGAGGCACACATAGTGACGGTGCAGCAGATCTAAGGAAAAACGCCGGTATTCCACCGTGACCTGCACCTTTGTTTATATCTAGTGACTTTGAACTTGATTGCACTTCTCTTTTAGTTAAATTGTGTGAATGTGCGTGAGGCCGGGGTCATTAACTGATTCCAGTTGGTCGATGTCGATTGTATCAATGATGGAGGAAAGTTCAAAGGTTGACTTAAAAAATTCAGAAAACATAGTATGTATATATTTTTTATTTTTCCGTTTAGATATTTGGCTTGAAAACTTTGTTAGACTTAATATTATATAGCAAAAATTAACCGTCCCAAAATGAGTTGTATTGATAACTCATGAGAATGCAACATTGTTGTATGTCTTTAAATAAAATTACATTTAAAAAAATAATAAAATCAAAAATATAACCTTAAGTATTCAAGGAATCATGTTATGTTCGTCCTTTTTTTTAGGGATATTTTCTTCTGCAAATGCGCTAAGAAAACTTATTTTGTTTTTCAGGGACGATATTTTGTCTCTCACTTTGAAGGTGATTGTTTCTTTTCTCCGTAGAGACGTGGAAACTTCGATCAGTTCCCGAAAAAGTCAGCATGATAAGTTACCTTCATAAGCCACTGTTCGTTACGTTGTAACTTAACACGACTCAAGTAGAAATAGTTTTTCCATCAGTTGTATCTTTAGTTCATCATGAAGTTCGGAAAACATGACACCTATGTCGTGTTGCTGTTCTCGAAAACTATCCCAGAACCAATGAGCGGAAAGAGAAGCTGTGTGCGGTTTTTAACCGTATTTTCAATACAAACTGTCACAAATTTCCAAACCTAAAACCAAAATATTTAATTTCTTTGACAATATATGTGCAAGCCCAACAGTGGGCAAATAACATATCACTGATTTCAAAATAAACATTCTTTCATTCTACAAATATTCACAGCCTTCTATGTAAGCAGTATGCGGATGCGTGACTTTGCGTTATGTATCCGAATCATCCTATATCTCACAAGCATTCGGCTTATCACTCAGTGATACACAGACTACTTTCCGTGCCATTTTCCAATATTAATTTTACAAATCATGTGTATTTATTTAAACGAATATCGTTAAATAATGAATACACCTCGGACTCAATTAATAATATCCTCAATAAGAAATTAAAACAAATATCCACAAGTATATTTTCAAATGTCAAATGGAAGCAACACTTTTTTTCAATGTAGAACAATTGTGACAGAAAAATATTAAAAAATGTATGGGAAAACACATTTTGATCGAGTTAGTAAATTTCTGCACGGCGAATCGCCTGGCGAATTTTATGGCGAATGCCATAAAAAAATTAACAACACGTTTATTAATAAATATAGAAATGTTGAAATGAAATTAGAAGATATCTGCATGAAAGAAAAAAAATATGGCAAATGGAACAGGATAAATTTATTCGATTATTTCAAAGTAATTCATTTTTATAATTCGGCCGCCTATTGCATTAAATCGAGGTTGTATATTTGAAACAGGCGGGACTTTTGTTTACAGGTGCGTATGGGGTGTCTAAGTATTTTTTAATGTTTGGAGCTAACTGAAAAAAACACAGCTATAAATATCATCCAATCTCACTTTCTTAATTTTTTTCTAGTCATTTTACCTTGGTCAGCTTTTAATTTTGACTTCGTTTGTTACCGAAAACATACGATTCCTATTGTAATATTTACAATCGCACCAAAGGGCTAATAAAATGTGGAATTTTCGTTTCGTTCGTATTTTTTTTTGATTCTCTTAATTAACCTTCAGATTTTTATGAGTTCTTCAATAATACGCCTTTCAATCATTATGGTAACCCGGTATTTTTATTTCCAATGACCTTTTCTTGTTCCGAATTTCAATTTCTTTGTTTGCCATGAAACAGGGGCATTTGAATGTTAAAATAGTATCCGTGGGATGTGTTGACTACAAATGTAATAATAATAGCCTTAGTATTTATGAGAGTTTATAAATATTCATTTTTTATACGACAAAATAGGGTGCTAGGTATTTCTTGTCCAGACCCTAATTCGATAAACGCGCTTCGGTCGATATAGTGATAGATCGTTCCCTAAGAATATTTTTTCGAAAAAACTGAGATTATCATCGTCATCAAAGGCGCTTCAACCGAGAGTTTTTTCGTCGGTTTATTCATGCCTAATGATTATTTTATTATTTGATTTAGATATTTGGTTTTGCATCGTTGCAATAGTGGTCAAAATGACGTCAAATTTTGCAAGTGAATTCGATGGAAGACAAAGGATTGGATCACACCAAGAAGATGTTCTAATAAGACAAGACTCTTTCTATTTCACTTTTGTTTATTCGTTGATGATTTGCTTACGTTATGTAGCCCCGGAGGTCTGAGACAGCGGTGTGCAACCGTTGGGCCACGAGACATAGCACGAGATATTGAGATGCATTATTTGCTAAGTAATTTGTTTGCAACGAGTAATGTTTTTATTTAGTAATCGTCATGAGAAAATCAGTAGTTTTTTTTTTTTTGACGGATGTCATGTCAGTTTCAGTACACAGTGCAGGACTTTACATGTACGGTTGGTAAGAAAAGATTTCGGAGCACTGAACTCGGATAAGTATTCAAGGCGTTGTTTGACTTGACTGAATTGGATATGGATTCTATAATAACCTCAAGTTTAGGTACATTATTCGTTTGAAGTGTTAGCGTTATCATAGATTTTTTTTTCATTTTTGTAAAGCGGCAAACAAAATGACTGTTAAATGAAGACACCCATTACATAAATAATCGTACGTCCTTGCTACTAATTGATAAGGAAAGGCAATTAAAACACGTCGGAGCGACTGTGATATGGGGCTAGGGCGGCAATGTGATAGTACAGAGACAGGATAACTCACCTTAAGGCCAGACGCGATGGTTGACTCAGGGTTTTACCAGGATAGCTCAGTTGGTAAAAGCATTACAGTTCTCGTCTGTAAGTCGTGAATCGGCACAGCCTCATGCCGGCTTAAAAAGGTACTCAGTTACCAAAGAAAAAGATGCGTGCTTTCTAGACAGGGTTTATTTTACAGGGAAGACATTTTCAGGTAGTACATACGGGGTTCAATAACAATGGGTAGTACCTAACCTATCTGAGGTTTAATTATTACTCTCTCTCTGGTGAGTCTAAAATCGGACAATTACATTAAACATAGAGGTTTTGCAGCACATACAAAGAGGACATGGTTTTCAACTTACACAGATCGAACGGTGGCGGTCCGCACGCGGCTCCATCTCAAAAGGTGACGCCGTGGACCGCCGCGTCCCACTCTGACAGCATCTCGTGACTCGCAGGAAGTTAATGCACAGGTCACTTAGTTTACTGTTTAGGTTTATGCAAAGACAATGAGTTTACAATGTACTAAAAGCATGGAAGGCAAGATGACGCCAGAAAACCATGCCGGGCAGCCACGTGCATCAAGGCACGTAGGACGCACCTCCTTGTTCCGCTGCCAAAATCTGAGTGCGGGCAAAATGCAATAGAAAGAGGAAACAAGCAATAGAAAGAAATAATAGATTACAATAGGTAAGGAGAGTCAATAAGAAGCAAGAATAGAATGGGAATGAGAAGAGACTACAAGAGCCAATAAATGCCACGACGAAGCTAGACAAGATGAGATAAAACAAGTAGATGCAAGAAGAGAGAAAAAAGCACAAAGGTACAAGAGGAGGCAAGAAGAGACAACAAGATGACTAGAAGAAACACGAAGTGACTAGAAGAAGCAAGGAGATGCAAGAAGAGATTAAAATAGTTAAAAGAGGTACCAGACAAGACGAAACGAGAGTAGGCAAGAAAAGGCCAGAAGAGGCAGCAAAATGACAAGAAAATTAAAGAAACGAGAAGCTGCAAGCTAGAAGCAAAAGGAAGCGGGAAGCGAGAAATGAAAACCATCCCTCAATCAATTCCTTTATTCCTTCCTTTCATATATTCAAATATAGACTTATCAAGTTGCCATGTATACCGATCGATTAAACTCCAACCTTCTTCCCATCCACAGAGCACGTATTCCAAGCCCTAACAAATGTGGTGTACCGGTCACACCGGGACAGGAGTGCTCCAAGCTGGGATGGTATTCGTGTCAATCATCATCAATACTAGACAGGGCATATGAATCTTGAAAACGATGCCCAAACCAAATGAATTGATTCCCGAAAACATTTATCAAATAGAAAGTGCATTATCTCGCAGTCAAAGATCGCAAAAAGCATTCCTTGTTACCTTCTGTTGGTCTACACCGAGCAAATTTGGCTCCAAGAAAGTTTACATCAACAGAGTGGCAAATTTTAAGAGATCATTTTTCAAACACAAAATTGAGACAGTTAGATATATTTTAGGTGGAGACTATCGCAGACTTTATTATTGACATTTTATATGTATTAAAAAATTAACAAATGATAAACTGCTCTATTTCTTCAAGCCGTTATTGTATGGTGATGTATGGGTTTGTGACATATGAATGAATTAATATTACAAAGGTAGTTTTACCACGAAGTTCACTGTCAACAGAGCTTTGCATACGGCGCAGCGATAAAGTTTTGCATGAGGTTGGGATCTTAAGTGTCAACTTCAAACTTGTGACGCGTGGTGATGTGTGCCTTTCTGGCTTCCCATGACTTGACCAAATTTCATCATGCGATTTTGGGTGAACTTGGCAAACTGTGTTATTTTTGAGCGAGGCTTGCTAGTTATTTGAAGCAAGGTAACGGAATTCAATAGAGTCGTGTTTTGAAATTACTTATAGGTGGGCTAAAATTGTGGTGTTTATTTATATGATACGCCAATCGAGTAGTGATATATCGATGGCTACAACCCTTGAAGAGTCCTGTCCACCTCCAGCAAGCACCTGCAGTCCTGTAGATATCCTGCTGTATCCATATGTTTCTTATGTGCAAGATGTGGTGTTTACCTCCTCACTATTCAACTACCTAGGCCTAGGTTTTTCAACACTCATCCCGCAGGTTCATTTGAATAGAAACTTCTAGAAAACGATTTTGTTATACTTGTTATAGTCTGTCTGTCAGTTTAATCTAAAAATTTAATAATATTGAACCTATTTTTCATTACTACGGCAACACCAATTTAAGAAAAAAAAAATTAGATTCAAATGTGAAGTTATGTTTGACTTCCGAATATGACAGGTTGACTGGACGAGAAATATGACTTGACTCAATTTATGTCCCCCATATTGTTTTTTTTTTATAAATATTTTTATTTAACATCTGACGCCCCCCGTAGTCGATGGTCAAAGTTGTCGACTACGAATCTGGAGGTCGCGGGTTCGAATCCCGATGTGCGCAAATAAATTTTATTAAATCTGAATCGAAACATAACTTGAAATAACTTTAGACGTTTTTGGTGACTAGATCTGAATAGCCAGGTATTTTCTAACTTTTATCTTCCTCATCTCCTTCAATTCAAATATGAAAAAAAGTCTTTTTTAGAATGTGCGTTTCAAAAATGCAAAAAAAAACTATTCCATGCAATTATCTCGCATGTTAAAAAATATCGTATGA
Organism: Halesus radiatus; assembly: GCA_022606495.2. Classification (NCBI taxonomy): domain Eukaryota; kingdom Metazoa; phylum Arthropoda; class Insecta; order Trichoptera; family Limnephilidae; genus Halesus; species Halesus radiatus. The sequence continues at coordinate 52,174 of JAHDVE020007942.1, read as the reverse complement.
ATAATTATGTATGTTTTCGAATCGTCCCGTTTCAGGAATTATCAATAGTTTTTTAATACCGTTTAATACTGATATGAAAAAATGGTTACATGCCGAAATTACACAGGCGTGAATTTCACGTACCAATATCACTGCTAGAATTACACACGGATGGAATCGCACATTGACAAAATACACAACAATACACTATTGGAATTAAAGACGTAAACAAAAAAAATTAAAAGCGTGAAAGTATGTTCTAAACAAAATTCATATCGAAAAAAGTATTTTTGTTCATGTATACAAATATATACTAACTAAAACAGTGTTTCTCTAACTCATTTCGTTATTTTATCAGGAGCCCTATTCTGGTTCTTTTTAAGGAAGATTCCTTAACTTTTTCCTTAGGGTTAAATAAATTCTTGCTTAACTGCAGTTCTGGTTCTCTCGAGTGACAGCTGTTAGCTGTCATTGAGCGAGTGACATTCACTAAAAATATCAATATTTGCGTAGTTTTAACAAGAGAAAAACTCAATATTAAGTATGTTACCAACTACGTTATTATTTACTTTAAACATTATTAGTTAGTAAGCATTATTAAACAATACATAGATGTTAACATTTTTGGCACGGTAGTTTACAATCTTCAGCAATTCACGGCAGGCGCGACATAGAGCAGAGTCGTTATGGCCGGCAGAGCCCAATGAATCCGATTCCGAAGGCGGTCGACTCACTTCGAGTTCGCAAATCCGGATTCATTAGTTCCGAACTCAGAATCTAAGAACTACTAAGGTTTTGGATTGGAGTCAGAAACGAAAAGCGTCCCTATTCAATAGTGTAATATGAATAATTTTTGCTTTCGGAACGGCGAACCCAGGCGGACCGAAAGAGTTCCTAAAATAAGTGGAATAACCCACCTCTACGGTCGGCATATATCAACCACGACGGAAAATGTCACTTTTAGAATTAGTAGCAAAAAAAGGTCATTACTATCACTTTTACAAAACGTAAAACCTATTAAAAAAGGCGTATTTATGCTATTTAAAAATAAAATGTACTAAAATGCATTATAATATAATGTAATTGTTTTCAAAAGTTTTGGCTTAAAACCTTGTCACTTGTAGATATTTCAATTTGTGTTTTCAAATAATCTCTTAACAATCTGTTAAGGATATTTTTAATATGTCTCTCAAGAAACTCTGCAGTTAATCAAGAAGCTTTTAAGCCCAAGGAAAAAGATAAGAAATCTTCCTTAAAAAAGAAAGGGGATTGCGCTGCAAGAGGTCTATTCTGGTTCTTTCTAAAGAAGATTCCTTTTCTTTAGGCTTAGAGACTTATTGTATTTACTGGAAAGAAATATTCAATTTATTTTTTATAACTTATCGAAGTTTGTAAACCTCATTGTAATATTTAATCATTGAAGAAGATAATATTAACACATCCATCATTTGCGATCATCATAAGGATAGCAGCCAATAAAATGGGATTTAAAAATGGAGGATAATATTAACAAGTCTTGAACTTGAAATATGATATCGGTGTAGATGGCGTAAATTGAACTGGTATCATTAGCTAAGTTGGTTAAGCGGTTACCCCGGATAGGTAGAGGTCCTGGGTTCGAGTCCCAGATGCGACTGAAATCTTTTTATTTTTTTCGGTTTCGTGGTTCATTTGGGATGTGTTAATATTATCTTCTTCAATGATTAGATAAGATCCAGTCAAAGTCTCTTCGTCTTATTCTAGGAGCCATGAAATCTTCCCCAATCAACTCGATGCAAGTAGAATGCTGCGAACCCCCCATTGCATATAAGAAGGCGGCGATTCATAGCAGAAAAATATATTTTCAAAACATGCTCAATAAAATCCCATCCCTTGATTACCAAATTTAAATACTTAAAGTATAATGTTATTTCAAATCCATTTTGGAAAAAAAACACTCCCCCCCCCTTTTCTATGACTGCTATAACTCTTTCCTAGATATACCCATTTGCGATTCAAGAGAAAGACTATTGTCTATAGTGAAACTTAGGAATTAGAAATAAAATTCCTAGGTTTCACTATGGACAATAGTCTTTCTCTTGAATTGCAAATTACAAAAGCTCTAAGTTCTGGTTTTTTCCATCTTAGGCAGGTAAAATCAATCAGGAGATGTCTTCCCTTTGATTCAATAGAATCAATGCTGCGGCGAGAATGATATTTGGTGAATCTAAATATTGTTATATAACCCCACTTCTAAGGGATCAGCTTCATTGGCTTCGATGCCCTGAAAGAATAGAGTTCAAGGTCTGCTTACCGACCTTCAAACCATTGCAGGGAATGGCGCCAGCCTATATATCTGAGCTATGCGTCCGACAGGGCTTAAGTGATAGACAGCTTACTCTGAGGTCAGCAGATCTAGATGCTACTAATCGTCTAATTGAACTTTCAAGGTCAAATCGAGCCGTCTACTATGATCGTTCTTTTCGTGTAAATGGCCCGCTCAATTGGAATAAACTTCCCCCAGCTCTTACTAATATCCAGAAATTGACTGAATTTAAACAGGCTTTAAAAACAAACTTATTTAAAAAATCCTGCTGTCTATAAATTTTAATTTCTCTTCAATTTATTATAAAAAGTCATTTCCTCAAGCCTCTGGTTTCGGTTTCGGTTTCGGTTTGGTTTCGGTTTCTTCCGTACATATATTTTTTAAAATTTTTTATGTGAAGCCCGTTATTGCTGAACATAACCCAACTCCTGTCTTAAAATGTTACTATTTTTGTAGTAATATTGTGAATGTGTTATTTTTGTATAGCCATTTGTATACTGTATATTTTTTTGTAATTTTTTTTATGAATATGCACCTAAGGAGTACTGTAGGAGTAGTATTAATAATAAGCAAGAATGTATGTAATATGTTAAGAATGTATAAATAGAATATAAAAGTAGCACTGTAGGAATACCACTGAATGGAGTTATTTAATCATTTTTAGTTTATTTATAGTAAAGCGCACTTGAAGTGAATTAACACAAAACTGCGCTATATAAATGCTTTGTTATTATTATTATTATAACATCTATCGTTATGAATATCTTCCCTTATTCTCGTGTTCCTGTGAAAGGCTTATTTTATACCCAAGGTTCACCAGTTTATAGGAATAAGCAAAAAAAAAACAATTCAGCTCAATCAAATAATGTAGAATTTAACAAAATTATTGAAAACAATTTGCCAAACCATATGAAATTATTCACAGATGGTCCGAAACTCAGTCAGGATTCCCATTGGGGAGCCAGTGCGTATGTTCCACACAGGAAAATGAGTCTCCCACACAAACTTCCCAAGAATGCTCCATTTTCTCGGCTGAATGCATAGCTATCATAGAAAAGCTGCATCTTGTCAAATCGCATATTATTAGAAACACCCTCATTCTTTCAGATTCGATTAGCTCATTATAAAAAATAAGTTCATCCCCACTCAATTCTAATAGCGATTCCTTAATATGCTCTATCAGAGACCTCCTGTACTCCATTTCGCTATCACATGCGTCAGTGGTCCTGGCCTAGATTCAGGGGCACCTAGGTATTACGGGAAACGAAATGGCGGATTCCATTGCTAAGGAAGCCAATATTCACGGTCCGTTAAATGATATTCCTCTTCCAGTTAAAGACTATTTCCCTATTCTTAAATGTAAATATAAACTACAATGGTCCTCTGAATGGAAAATAGCTTCTCTAACTAAAGGTCATAGGTACTCATTAATACAACATTTTATATCTGTCAAGCCATGGGGCGCTATTCCCGTTCTTTTTAAAGGAAGATTCCTCTACTTTTCCTTAAGGTTAATAAAGCCTTCTTACTTAACTGCGGTTCAGGTTCTATTGAATGACAGCTGTCAGCTGAATTCAGCGAACGGTATTCATTAAATATGTCAATATTTGCAATGTTTTAACAAGAGAAAAATTCAATATTAAGTATATTACCAATTACGTTATTATTTACTTTAAGGCCATCCACCGGCTAAAATTTTAACGAAATCACGCGCTCCTTATGCAGGTGGCGACAAGGTTGAAAATCCCGCTGTACACCGGCCGCATGTTTCGATTTCGGCAAAAAAAAACATCACCAAAATGCGTGTTTTATTCTATTCTGTAAAACTCAGACATAATTATTCAAATGTTTTACGGTCATATTCTGAAAAACTTAATTTACCACAATGAACAATACGAAAATATGGGAAAAGAAGTTCATAAGTAGGAGATTTTGCCCTTTAAACATTTTTTTAATGTCTCATACTTTATTTTTTTATAAGCTTATAAAAAGACATACCAAAAAAGTGCATAGTTAAATGAAAGGCCAAGGTGCGATCTACTTGCAGTATTTAATTCAATTATTTAAGAAATTTCTAGGCCAACAAATTCTCAAACCGAAAACACACGATTTTGCATTACTTCTCATTGCATCGCCTTAAACATAATTAGCTAGTAAACATTATTAAACATTATATGAATGTTGACATATTTGACAATTCACGTCATTCTTCACTCTTCGGTCAACACAAACTCAAATGTCTCTTTTAGAACTAGAGACAAAAAAGGTCATTACTATCTTATGAGGTAGATACCTTTTTATAAAACATGATTCTTTATTAAAAGGCTTATTTATGATATTTAAAAATAAAATAAAAATTTATTAAAATGAATTATAACATAATGTAATTGTTTTTAAAAGTTTGAGTTCAAAATCTTATGTCACTTGAAGATATTTCATCAATTTGTGTTTTCAAATAATCTCTTGGCAATGTATTTAGGATCTTTTTACTATGTCTCACCGGAATTCCGCACAATCAAGAAGTCTTTAACCCTAAGGAGAAACGTAAGGAATCTTCCTTAAAAAGAACGGGAATAGCGCCCCAGGTTCCATAAATACACTTGCATGCCAAAAAATATATATTTCCTCCATAACTCGAATGAGACTAGGTCTGACTTCTTATCTTAGTCATCTCGCCAGATTCCACATAGTCAGCTCGCCTTACAGTCAGAGGATAGTCAGGAACATAATTTCTTTGAGTGTCCTATCAGAGACCAATTTCCGAACTTTATGCATGAATTGGTAAAACTAAAAATTGAATTCTAAGTCTCAACTCCCCCCAAATTAACAATCTATTAGCAAAGCATATTTATAAAAATGGCATTAACATTTAAGTCATCGGGGATTAAAAACACATAAATTTACACGGTAATTTATTTGCTTCAATTTTATTTACCCAAATATGTTTAAAAGTAACTAATTTTAAGAGTTATCTGTACTATTAAAATCTAACTGATTAAACATGGTCAAAATAGCCGCTAATAGGTGAAAGCCAGAAAATGACAAAAAAACCCTTTGTCCAGACTTACTACTTACCTACTTATCTGATCTAAAAAAAATTGTTATCACAATCGTTAACGATTTAAAAAAATGATAGTCAGTGTTCATTGAAACTAAAGTTTTTTATTTAAAAATAATTTTAACTGTATTATACACAATATAATTTAAAAAAAATGGATATTCCCAATAATTAATGAAATATTCAGAAAAACAACAAATAAAATTGCATATGGACTTTGAAATCTGTCGTCATTTCATGATAACTTTTTCGAAAAACGGGGAAGTTTTCAGTCAGATTCATGAAAATATCTGATTTTCTTTTAGTTTTGGAAAATGCCAACAGATGGCGGTAATATCGTAAAATATCTCCTAGCTGGTTTTGAATGAGAAGAAATAATATTATTATTAGGTTTGTTAGATGTCTCTATTTAAGGTACGCATCCTAGCTTAGTAGATAAGTTACGTACATAATATTTTGACAAAATGAGAGACAGCATAGGGCTACTGGCTATGTCCTATGAGGTGAACACAATTTATAATAATATTTTATAAAACATCTAATAAAATTGGGGAAGATTTTAATTCTTAGAAAACAATTAAAATACATATTTTTTTAATTACATATTCTTTGAACATTATTAACCGATCATAGTTTATGGACCAAAAGAATCTGGCGAAAGTTGTGTTTGTACAGATTTTTAAATTTGACGGTCAACGTGGTTCAGTGGTTACGATTATTGGTTATGAATCCACAGGTCACGGGTTCAAATCTCGGCAAGTGTAAGTAATTTTTTTTTAGATTAAATTGTGTCATTTCACAATTTATTAATTAAAAATAATATGTAGTATATTCGCGGTACGTTCCAGAGTGGTAGATAATGTTAGTATCGCCCTGATGAATGACCACGATTCGGATTTGAAACGTTGCTTGAAATGACTTTGGCCGTGATTGGTGACCAGATCTGGAAGGCCTGGTACTTCTCCACCTTCCTCTCCCTCACCTCCTTCCCCTCCTCAATACCTTCAGCTTTTCAACACACACCAATTGGGGATGCCATAGTCTCACTGGCTACAGACGATTAGGGAGCAGCTAGGACTCTTGTGTATAAGATTAGGTAAGGTTTGGTTTTGTTAGATAAGGGTGGGTTGGACTGGGTTAGGTTAGGTTAGGTTAGGTTGACTAAAATGTGCGGGTAACTTTAATTAATAATAGTGTGTATTTTGAAAATATTCAATCGTAGGTGATAATCATGATTTAAACTAGGGAATATTAAAGAAAAATCAATTAAAAAAATAAAACAATAACTTTGTTTACATCACTTTTATTTTATACTCTTTCCGATCGTCTCTTAGAAACAGACCAGACATTTAATAAAAATACAGACGCTAGTTTAATGCATAAAAATGGAACAGGCATTCGACTAGATAACTTGGAAGCTTTAGAAATAAGAAAAGCCAAAAACATTAATAGTAGACTCATAAATAATGAAATAAATTTAAATAAAAGTCGAATTCTTAAATTATTCTCAATAAACAAAGCACATACACTTCTTAGTCAGCAGGTACCTGCTGATCTCCTACCCTTGGCCCTCCACTCGCCTGGTTTTATCAATCTATAACAAACGTGTATCTTAGACTTATGGTGAATTACAGTAAAATCCACAAAATTCTGCTGAATTACCTTGAATTACGGTGAATTACGGTTGATTGCGGTAAATAACGGTGGATTACGGTGATTTACAGTGATTTATAGTGAATTATGGTGAATTACCCTGACTTATGGTGAATTACAGTAGAATGCAGAAAATTCTGTGAAGTACGCTGATTTACGTCGAGTTTACGGTGAAATACCCGAACTTAAGTTGAATTAGAGTGATGTGCAGAAAATTTTGCTGATTTTTGGTGAACTAGGGTTACTAATTACGGTAAATTGTGGTGATTGACGGTGAATTAGGGGGAATTACGGTGAATTTCGGTGAATTACGGTTAATTACGGTGAATTACGGTGATTAAAAGTGAATTACGGTGAAGTACGCTTAATTACGGGGAATTACGGTTAATTACCCCTTATCTAATATTGTCGTATTATTACGCTGAATAACGTTGAATTAGGGTAATTTACGGTGAATTACGGTGTATTACGGAGATTAAGGGTGAATTACCATGAAATACGATGAAATACGGTGAATTACAGTGATTGAAAGTGAATAACAGTAAAATACAGTGAATTAAGGAGAATTAATGTGAATTACGGTGAATTACTGTAGATTACGGTGAATTACAGTGATTGAAAGTGAATTACGGTGAAATACGGTGAATTAAGGAGAATTACTGTGAATTACGGTGAATTACGGAGATTGAACGTAAATTACGGTGAAGTACGGTTAATTACGGTGAATTATGGTGAACTACAATAAAGTACGGTGAATAACGGTGAATTACACCTTATCTAATATTGTCGTATTATTACGCTGAATAACATTGAATTAGGGTGATTTACGGTGAGGAATTGTGAATTACGGTGAATTACTGTAAACTACGGTGAATTACGGTGAATCATTGTGAATTACGGTGAATTACGGTGAACAACGGTGAAATACGGTAAATTACGGTGAAGAATTGTGAATTACGGTGAAGAATTATGAATAATGGTGAATTTCTGTAAAGTACGGTGAATTACGGTAAAGTACGGTGAATTACCGTGAATTACCGTGAATTAAGAGTGAATTACGTTGAAATACGGTGAATTACGGTGATTTACTGTCAATTATGGTTAATTACGGTGAATTACGGTGAAGAATTGTGAATTACGGTGAATTACTGTAAAGTACGGTGAATTACGGTGAATGACGGTCAATTACGGTGAAATACAGTGAATTACGGTGAATTACGGTGAAATACGGTTAATTGCGGTGAATTACGGTGAAAGACGGTGAATTACGGTGATTGAAAGTAAATTACGGTGATGGAAAATGAAATACGGTGAATTACGGTGATTGAAAGTGAGTTACGGTGAATTCCGATGAATTACGGTAAAAAACGGTGAATTACGGTGAAGAATTGTGAATTACTGTGAATTACTGTAAAGTACGGTGAATTACGGTGAAGTACGGTAAATTGCGGTAAATTACGGTGAAAGACGGTGAATTACGGTGATAGAAAGAGAATTACGGTGAATTCCGATGAATTACGGTAAATTACGGTGAATTACGGTGAAGAATTGTGAATTACGGTAAATTACTGTAAAGTACGGTGAATTACGGTGAATTACAGTGAATTACGGTGAATTACGGTGAATTACTTTGAAATACGGTGACGGAAAGTGAAGTACAGTGAATTACTGTGAATTACGGTGAAGTACGGTTAATTGCGGTGAATTACGGTGAATGACGGTGAATTACGGTGAATTACAGTGAATTACGGTGAAATACGGTGATTTACAGTGAATTCCGCTGAATTACGGTTAATTACGGTGAATTATGGTGAACTACAATAAAGTACGGTGAATTACGGTGAATTACACCTTATCTAATATTGTCGTATTATTACGCTGAATAACGTTGAATTAGGGTGATTTACGGTGAGGAATTGTGAATTACGGTGAATTACTGTAAACTACGGTGAATTACGGTGAACTACGGTGAAATACGGTAAATTACGGTGAAGAATTGTGAATTACGGTGAAGAATTATGAATAACGGTGAATTTCTGTAAAGTACGGTGAATTACGGTAAAGTACGGTGAATTACCGTGAATTACGGTGAATTAAGAGTGAATTACGTTGAAATACGGTGAATTACGGTGATTTACTGTCAATTATGGTTTATAACGGTGTATTACGGTAAAATACGGCGAATTACGGTGAATTACGTTGAAGAATTGTGAATTATGGTAAATTACTGTAAAGTACGGCGTATTACGGTGAATTACTGTAAAATACGGTGAATTACGGTGATAAAAAGAGAATTACGGTGAAGAATTGTTAATTACGGTAAATTACTGTAAAGTACGGTGAATTACGGTAAAGTACGGTGATTTACCGTGAATTACGGTGAATTAAGAGTGAATTACGTTGAAATACGGTGAATTACGGTGATTTACTGTCAATTATGGTTAATTACGATGAATTACGGTAAAATACGGTGAAATACGGTGAATTACGTTGAAGTACGGTTAATTGCGGTGAATTACGGTGAATGACGATAAATTACGGTGAATTACAGTGAATAACGGTGAAATACGGTGAATTACAGTGAATTCCGCTCAATTACTGTGAAATACAATGAATTACGGTGACGGAAAGTGAAGTACAGTGAATTACTGTGAATTACGGTAAATTACGGTTAAGTACGGTGAATAACGGCGAAGAATTGTGAATTACGCTGAATTACGGTGAAGTAAAGTGAATAACGGTGACGGAAAGTGAAGTACAGTGAATTACTGTGAATTACAGTGAAGTATGGGTAATTGCAGTGAATTACGGTGAAAGACGGTGAATTACGGAGAATTACGGTGAATTACGATGAATTAGGGTGAAATACGGTGATTTACGGTGATTGAAATAGAATTTCGGTGAATTCCGATGAAGTACGGAAAATTACTGTGAATTATGTTGAAGAATTGTGAATTACCGTGAATTACTGTAAAGTACGGTGAATTACCGTGATTTCCGGTGATTGAAAGTGAATTACGTTGAATTACGGTGAAATACGGTGAATTACGGTGATTTACGGTGAATTACGGTGAATTACGGTGAATTACGCTGAAGACTTGTGAATTACGGTGAATTACTGTAAAGTACGATGAATTACGGTGAATTACGCTGAATAACGATTAATTACGGTGAAATACAGTGAATTATGATGAATTACGTGAATTACGGTGAATTACGGTGATGGAAAGTGAATTACGGAGAATTACGGTGATTAAAAGTGAATGACGGTGATTGAAATTGAATTACGGATTGAAAGTGAGTTACGGTGAATTCCGATGAATTACGGTTAGGTACGGTGAATTACGGTGAAGAATTGTGAATTGCGGTGAATTACTGTAAAGTACGGTGAATTACGGTGAATTATGGTGAATTACCGTGAATTACAGTGAATTACGGTGACGGAAAGTGAAGAAAAGTGAATTACTGTGAATTACGGTGAAGTACGGGTAATTGCGATGAATTACGGTGAAAGACGGTGAATTACTGAGATTGAAAGTGAATTACGTCGAAGTACGGTGATATAATGTGAATTATGGTGAATTACGGTGAAATACGGTTAATTACGGTGATTGAAATAGATTAACGGTGAATTCCGATGAAGTACGGAAAATTACTGTAAATTATGTTGAAAAATTGTGAATGACTGTAATGTACGGTGAATTACGGTGAATTACGGTGAATTACGGTGAATTACCGTGAATTCCGGTGATTGAAAGTGAATTACTGTGAATTTTCGTGAAATACGGTGAAAAACGGTGAATTACGGTGAATTACAGAGAAATAGGTGAATTACGGTGATTTACGGTGAATTACGGTGAATTACGCTGAATTACGGTGAATTACGGTGAAATACAGTGAATTACGGTGACGGAAAGTGAAGTACAGTGAATTACTGTGAATTACGGTGAGGTACGGTTAATTACTCTGAATTACGGTAAATTACGGTGAATTACAGTGAATTACGGTGATGGAAAGTGGATTACGGTGAATTACGGTGAATTACGGTGAATTACTGTGAATTACGGCAAATTACGGTGAATTACAGTGAATTACGGTGATGGAAAGTGGATTACGGTGATTAAAAGTGAATTACGGTGATTAATAGTGAATTACTGTTAATTACGGTGAGGTACGGTTAATTACTCTGAATTACGGTAAATTAAGGTGAATTACATTGAATTACGGTGATGGAAAGTGGATTACAGTGAATTACGGTGAATTATGGTGAATTACTGTGAATTACGGCAAATTACGGTGAATTACAGTGAATTACGGTGATGGAAAGTGGTTTACGGTGAATTACGGTGATTGAAAGTGAATTACTGTGGATTCCGATAAATTACGGTAAAGTACGGTGAATTACGATGAAGAATTGTGAATTACGGTGAATTACTGTAAATTACGGTGAATTACGGTGAATTACGGTAAAATATAGTGAATTACGGTGACGGTAAGTGAAGTACAGTGAATTACTGTGATTTACGGTAAATTACGGTGAATTACGGTGAATTCCCATGAATTAAGGTAAATTACGAGGAATTACTGTAAAGTAGGGTGAATTACGGTGAACTTCGATGAATTACGGTGAATTACGGTGAATTAAGGTGAATTCCGATGAATTACGTTGAATTACTGTGAAGTGCTGTGAATTACTGTGTATTACTGTGAGTTTCTGTAAAGTACGGTGAAGTACGGTGAATTACTCTGATTGAAAGTGAATTACGGTGAAATACTTTGAATTACGGTGATTTATAGTGAATTACGGTGATTTACGGTGAATTACTGTAAATTACACTGAATTAAGTGGGATTATGGTGAATTGCAGTGAATTACTTTTAAATACGTTTAATTACGGTGCATAGCGGTGAATAACGGTGATTTATAGTGAATTACGGTGATTTACGTTGAATTATGTTGAATTACGGTGGATTACCGTGAATTTTGGTGAATAGCGGTAAATTACCATGAATTACGGTGAGTTACTGTGAAGTACGGTGAATTACGGTGATTGAAAGTGACTTACGGTGAAGTACGGTGAATTACGGTGATTTACGGTGGTGGAAAGTGAATTACGGTGAAATGCTGTGAATTACGGTGAATTACTGTCAATTACTGTGCAACGTAAATCAGCATAATTTTCTGCAATTTACTGTAATTCACCAAAAGTCATAGTATTTCACCGTAAACTCACCGTAAATCACCGTAATTCACCGAAGTTCACCGTAATTCATTATAAATCACCGTAATTTACCGTAATTCTTCGTAAATCAGCAGAATTTTCTGAATTTCACCGTAATTCACAAAGAAGTCAGGGTATTTCATCGTAAACTCACCGTAAATCACCGTAATTCTAATTTCTGTTTTTTGGTTTCAAAAAATTTAGATGTCATATCTGGTTCTCATTCCAATTGACCAGAATTTTCACCGGGCTTTGTAACGTTTTTTTCTATTTTCTGTAATTTTTTCGTTGTACGTTAGTTTTCTTTTTCGACACCTTTGTGTTTTCTCCTTCGAACGTCGTTTTCTTTCTATAAAGTGCATTTACTAGGACTGTGGCCTTGGATTTTTATTATTTTGTATTCGTGTACTGTTTGCTATTTCACTATTCCATGAAGTTACTGCTCCCAAACATCTTGGTTGGTACGATCCTGTTCTAGTAAAATTTACCCTTTTTTCCGCTTATAAATTAGGTGATAGCGTTGTTGAATTTCTCCACAGTGTTATTTGTCACGTAAGTAATAAGACTTTTTGCATTTGATATTAGATACAACAACAATTGTTGGATACCAGTGCATATTCCACAATCTTGAAGATCGATTAATAAATTTGGTTCATTAGTATACTTCCCCGACTTGCAATAGCATGACGAACATTTTTTTATGATTATCAAACACATGGTTTTGCGGAATTTTTTATGTCCATTTTCTGATTTTTTCTTTATCACTTTGTGTCGTATTTTCTTGCTCTTTTCTGTAATTTACTGCTCCAACCATTGTTTTTCTTCAACCTTTGCTTCAACCTTTTTCCTTATGTAAGCTGTTTTTTTTTCAAGTGGTTTAATTTTGTCAAAACAGTCAAAACTATTGTCACAGCGCATAATCAATGTATGGAATATGTGGCAAACCAAACAAATGCATATAAAGTTTTTTGTAATATTGAGTTTCGTTATAGTGGGCGTCGACTGTATATTTATAAACTACAACTTACATAGAGTTCTAGTAAGATAATTTATAATATGTCGGTATGTCTGTTACCCACATATATTATAGATTATTTTACTAATACCCTATATATTTAAGTAAGTATATAGTTTTCACACCGATATTTCTTATAAATTATTTTAGTTGGTTGTGTACATGAATAGTTTAGTAGATGCTCACCGAAATCCTATATGTGTAATTCGTGACAAAATATTGAAGTGATGCAGCTAGCGAAGAAATCGAAACACTATAGTGTTTCGATTTCCACAAACATCGAGATGAGAACAAAACCGATATTTATCTATCCGACAAAAACTAACTTTTGTAAAATATCTCCGCTGTTGTAATTAGAGTATTACTATATACTTATCACAGACATGATTACTTTCGCTAAGCTAAAGCTGCTGGCTTCGGCCGACGTTGGTTGGGATTACCTGCCACATCAAACATTGTAGTAATCGCTGTATCTATGTACATAACAAATCAATTAGCGGATATATGAAATTTCCATATTCTTTTCGAAAGAGGGCAAAAATAACATAAAAAATTATTTCATTAGTAATTTTTTTTGGTTCGCGGTCTCCATACTCGAAACAAACGATATTTACTACTGATTCTGATACTCTGAGCTTTTTAATGTCTAATGACCAAATTCACTGTTACTTGTACTATTCAAAAGAATTGCAACAATATGCGCTAGTTAAAGGTAATTTTGTCGCAGAAATACAATATATGGTGAGTATTGCCACAACAGAAGCACAATAAAAACAGCAGGAATCACTTATGATTTGCATCTTAGTACATTTTAGTATCATTTTCGAACAAAAAGATAAATGGCAAGTATACTGATCAGCAGTGGGGTACTGAAAAGCTATGCCCCCCGTACAAAAAACGAGCCAAAAGAATAAATTTTAAAAAGCGAAAAATTTATGAACAAAACGTATTTTCTCATTGAATTTGGTAAGGAACTTTACACTTATTTATTCAGTTGAACAAAACAATCACCAGAAGATGATAATGAAATGCCAATTCTCAAATATTCAATGCACAATTTAAACCCGAACTTGAAAAACTACACACAGAGCAATGCACGCCACTGCTCACAGAGCGTTCAAATAAAACAAACAGTGGTGATAAGTAATTTATTGTTCCATATTAGTTATTCTTACAATAATATTTTTAGGTAAGGGTACATAACATTATAGGTAGGTACTATTCGTAAAATAATTTTTCACAAAATATTGTTTTATAGGACACCTAATTGATACATAACTAATTTTCCAACCTTATTACACAATACTTAGTATTTATTACTTCAAGTAATCAGTTGTTAAATAAACAATGTTTAATTTACACATTAAAAGCTTCGAAGGCAATACAGTATTGACGATAATTGCATTTTTCATATTTGATAATTTTTAATATTAATGAGAGAAGAAGTATCCTAGTTTGTCAAATGAAAATAGAATAATTTTTAATTTACTCAAAGGGATTGCAATGCATGTAATACAAACATAGAGACCCAATGACTTATGTCCATATAGACATGGTTATATTATTATATGTATAGATCAGTAATATTTATTTCAATGATAAGTTATGTTTTCCACTATTATAATGTTCTCTATTATGAAATAGCATTTACTTGTATTTTTTTGGTGTAAAAATTTGATGTGCACAGGTAAAAGTGTTCTTGGAATATTTTACACGGAAGACGAAGTCGAGAATGTCTCGGTAATGTCCTACGAAAGACGTGACTAGATTGAGTGAAAGATGGAATAAGAGCCGAGTAATATTAAAAGACGCATGAATGTCGAAGGAACGAGAGTATTTTTCTGGTAAAAGGAACATGGGTGTGTGGAGTTCTTATCTCTCTGACAACCTTTGGGTAAAGGGCAGTTAAAAAGTAATATAATATTTATTAAATACATATTGCTTTATTGAAATTTTCGATGTTTTCAATACAAAAATAAATCTTAATATAAAAAGTTGGATTTAATTCGCGGATTGATGAATTATATTTTCTTGTTCAGGAAACATTATAGGCAATTTAGGCGGCAGCAAAATTACGTATTACAAGAAAAAAACTAAAATTACACAATCAAACTATACAGGGAATTGTTAATGTGAATGTGCTGTCAATTTAATGATTGATAAACGACATTTCAATAATATTTTTAAAGATTTATTAAGCATTTTTCAGGATTTTAGATGCTGTCTCAAGGAGCTAATCACAAAATCCATCAATAGAATTATTCTATGCAAAAGCGCCTTCAAATATATTTATCATCCAGTGGTATTTGAAAAAACAAACATAACAAACAAATATTTGCAACGATTTTATTATTTGTGTCCAGTCAATTTGTTTCCATCGACATTTCAAAAATTATTTTTTTAGCTTTAAAATAATATTTAGTTATTTATTTAGACTAAAACGTTGTTGTATATCTTTAGATTAACTCTATTGTGATTATATACCACTATGTAGGAGTCATGCAGGTCTCTTGTCTACCTTACTTCTTCTCGACTGACTTATTTTAGGTATTTAATTAGATAATTTTCTATAAATTCACAGCGCTCTCTCAATTCTAAACACCAAAGGAGATTTGATCAGGGAATTTAAAAAGGATCTTCGGGAAACATTTTTAAATGCTCGCGTAAATCGAAGATCCCTTTTACGGAGCTTCAACCATATCTGTGCAAGACAGAGCAAAACCAACAAACTCCACCAACCTCACTATTTATCTGAGAAAAAAAAATCGCTTTAAGCAAATGCTTCGTGGTTTAAAATGATATATTGAATAAAACCTGACATTTCTGTTTTTAATATTCAATTCTTATGAAGTCAAGGTTACAGCGAAACCGGTGGAATACAAATTAATAATATTAGATATTTGTTAAAAGCATTTACTTCTTGACTTGTCATAATTATAACATAAATTCAAACTTATATAGCTGTTTTAAACCATTTAATTTTAATATATTGATCGATCTGTTTCGGAAACACCCTTCCATCATCGGGACAATATTAAAACTAACATAAGATTAAAAATACTTACACATTTGCATACATATTTAGAAGTTTGATTAGGGGGCGAACCAAGAACAAATTAGATAATTTAGTAGCACTACAAATTAGAATATGCCTAAATAATAATTCTAGTATATCGAATAACAACGTAAATTTATCTAATAGTCCTATTCTAAACATCTCCAATAAACCGTTCTTTTATTTCTATAAATCCCCTAATTACGCTCCCCTTTTTCGCCACTCCAATATCAAAATTTGGATGTATCTGTCGATATTTTGCAATTTATGTTAGTTTTAATATTGTCCTGATGATGGAAGGGAACTTCCGAAACTGGCTTATCAATATTTAAAAAAAAAGTGTTTAGAAACAAATTTATGTATATTATATTTATATTACAATTTTACAAGTGGTTTATTTATAAACTTCAGTGAGGAATTTGTTAATAAAAATAATAACTATTGTCTCAATTTTTTTAGATAAACTTGTGTTATCATCCTGGCACCTAAAGTTCTCATATTCTATAAAAATGTTTATTTAAAAGTTAACAATGCAACAAAAGCTTGCCTGTGATTACTATGGTATATTTGATTTTATTGCTCTCTGTTTTGAGTCGTTTTGGTATCTACAGTCGCGGGGTCCCTGACTGCACAGACGTGTTTGTAGATCCGTGGTTACGAGTATTTACTTAATATGTACATACATGCTTTTGCCAAATGTCAGCTTACTGCCTTAACTAATCAATCAATCGAACCAATTGCGTTAATCTTCCTATGCATAGAATAATAATACGTTGGCTGTCAAATCACGCAAAGCGCAAATAATATTAGAATTAAACTTTATTTAATGGCACAAACTATACAATATTATGTATTGATAAAAATATATTATCTTATATTTGCTATCACCTAATACCAATTAATTAAGATTTATTTAATGAATATTTTAAATGTTTTTTATCCTGATGAAGAGCAGGTCATTTTCAAAATTTAAATTGATGATTAATTAATTTTACTCTAGTTCAATATAAGTTTACAGTCATACAGTTAATAAGTGAGACAAAGTTTCTAAATCACTTTAACTTTGCGTGGAATCGTTCTCGTCGGAACACATGGGACTCTCAGCCTCTTCTGTGACCGTGATGAGGGGAGGCGGGAGAGATGGCCTGTCCATCCCTTCCATGGGAGAATTCTCATTGTTGAACTTCTCGAACTTGGGTGAGAGGCTCGGCATCAGAACCTTGGTCGATTGCTTCAATGAAGAGTACAGATCTGGAGTTATGATTGGCAATGATGCTCTCTTGCTTCTGGCTCCAGCTGCTACAAGCCCAGCATTGTGGCAGAGCAACGGTGATCCTGATGCAATATCACCAGGATAGCAATCAATACTAGATTCCTCTTCAATAGTATCAAAATTATCATCGTTACCATTTTTTTGCCCGTCTGAAATCTTTCCGTTCTTTTGCATGTCGTCTTCGTGCAGTCTCGGAGGCAGGCTATCAGCCCTGTGTAGACATTGGTTAGTTTTGTCGTGGTTGATTTCGACAACTGTCTGTTCTTTCTTTACAGTTCCATTACCCAGCTGTCTCTGTTGTTCTTGGTGCCTCTCTTCATCTGTGTCTGAATTGTGGACACTTTCATTATTTGAACCAACTCTGTTCATTGATCCGTGTTCTATCTTGTCTTGCAGCTTATGCAGGCTCACTTCTCTTGCTTGGATGTCTGAAAGAAGTGGTCCATCTGTCGATCCTTCAATATTGTATCCTGTGGATTTCATTGCATCGTCTCCTGCAATTATGGAGTCTTGTTTGAATATTGCAGCTGTGATGATTGGTTTGTCGGGATCCGTTGGTGTTTTGCTCAGTAAAGGTTCACGCGATGACTCACAAGGGATAGTAGTAACAGAGTTAGTCGCATAACCAGAGTAAAGCGGATATCCATAGTGTCCTTGCTCGTAGCCTACTTGATTGCCGTAAGCATAGCTCGGGTTATCTGACGAAGAAATGCTTAAATCCGAAGTGGAGAGTCCAGTGTTGGTGCTTCCAAAAGACTTCTTTGGCTGTTGTCGGTTGTTTTTAGGACTGTTAGGAGTATCTTGTTCTTGGACAGTGCAGTTGTTGGCGGCTGTTATTGGAGAGTGGTGCACTAAGGCCCTCCGCCCTGGGGATCCATTGTTAGCACCTGGTTGAGTGTTGCTCTGCTGCACCTCGACTACAAAGACACCGTCATTGTTAGATGAATACTTCATCTTGGTCTCCCTGGAGCCGCGAGCGATATCCTGAAACATTAAAAAAAAAACAGTTATGAGTTTTTTTTGCTGTTGTATCTTGGAAATAGAGATTTGAAATACTTTATAATCGATTTACATAAATTATCTAACCTACTAAGCATCATTCTGTTTTTAGCAGGGATATGCAGAAATGATTTACCACCACACAACTGTCTTGACACACTGTTTGCTTTGTTCACATTCATACATCATCTCATACATAACCTTGTTTTGTACCAACTATTAACAAGGATGACACTCAAAATCGTAAATCGTTCACATTTTTACTGACTATGGTTCACAAACTCCTATACGGTATATTGTCAACAGTATATACCCCAAATAATTTCACGCGAGGCCGCCAACACAGGGCAGGACAAACCTTCCAATACCGATGCCCCCGGGAAGACTTACTAGGTTAATTGATTAATGTGGATATTTTCACGTGACCTACAACAAGTTTAAGCACAAACTAACTATTAAGTTGTAATTATACGATGTAAACTACATGTAACAATATATGGGAATTAATTGAGGATGTTATTGACAGTTCTTAGAAATCGAGTAATGATACCGATGAAGATGACGGGACAGATTGGAGTAGCTGTAGCTCAGTGGATTAGATACCATGATTTCCTGGGTTGGAGTCTCAGCTGCTACAATTATATTTTTCTTATTTGTGTCTTTTCGGTTTCATCTTTCATTTTGAGAGTTGTTAATATTATCTTCAATGCTTAAAAGTTATATTTATTCAATCGATTTCAGTAATAGTTTACGATTTCTCTAATGCTATGGATAGATTTTTTAAATAACCTGGCACCCACTTAGATTGATTAACTCTTCCTAGTTTTATTTCGTTGCAGGTTTCCTTGTGTCCTTCTCACCAAGTAAATAATTATAGTAAACTCTTCCAATACTAACATTCCTCTGCTCCGTCTCCACGATGAGGTGGTTGTTCTTGAGGGTCATGGTGATGATGGAGCCGTTGGCGGGGTGGTTGAGGGTGGGGCTACCCCTCCCTCCGGACTCCTTGTCCTCGCCCCGGTCCACCTCCGAGAAACCGGACTCGGCGGATTTCACCTAGAATACAAACATATTTCATCAATATTAGGTACGTAATTTTTTTTTCTAAAAAGGTTAACTTTTCGAGGTTACGAATAACGAATAAGACCGTCTTTATGACGACCTCCGTGGTTGAGTATTTAAGTTCCTTGACTAGGAATCCAGAGGTCGTTGGTTAGAATACCGGCCTACGCAAAAAAAAAATTAATACTACGCGTTTTTCACGTGCTATGTAAAAAAAAAACATATGTTCAATACGTTCCAGGGCGATAGATACTCCCCGGTGTAAGACCGCCATTCAGAATTGAAACTATGTTTAGTAATGGGATCTCAATAGCCAGGTGCTTCCCCATCTTACTCTTTCTCATATCCTTCTTCTCCCCGGCCCCTTCAGCCTAAATCCACAAATGAAGATGACATTCCACTGGATCTTGTTGGGAATCTTGTACGATTTGGACATATTTTTTTAAAAATAAAAAACATTGATTAAATATTACACTGAGGTTGCAATAGCTGTCCAGTATAAATAAATTCGGATAGGTATATCCGAGACACCATCTAGGTTGCAAACATAATCGGGATATGAAAAAAAGGCAGACAAAAAATATAGAAATTATTTGATGCGTTACATAGCGAGATCTGAAATAGAAAACATATTAACGCCAAATACAGTCTAACACAGAAACCACTCAACTGCACTTAAAATACTCCACCATTTTTTTTTTCAGAAATCACATTTATTTAATATAATTTAATTTAATATTTTGTAAATGAAATCCTCAGCAAGGGAAATTCCAGTGAAGATATCATTATGTATTATTTTGTTATGAAAAGGGGAGATAATAAACATTATTATTATTAATATTAATTACGATAATACAAGTTGAGAATATGAGATTGATAAAAATGATCTCTAATGAGAAAACCAAAATATTAGCTAAGTTGGTTAAGCGGTTACCCCGGATAGGCATAGGTCCTGGGTTCGAGTCCCAGATGCGACTGAAATCTTTTTATTTTCTGTTGTTTTTTAGGATTCGTGTTACATTTGGGATGTGTTAATATTATCTTCTTCAATGATTAAGTTTTATATGTGTTTTATTATATTATTACATCAGAGATTGAATAAAGAATAAAAGTTCATGAAGGATAAAAAAATAAAAGATATGCGTACATATAAAACGTATAGTAAACTAAAGATAATTAATATTGATTGAAAAGATATGATAGTATAGCCTCCTTTTACTTATCTTCCGGGCAGTTAAATAGATCCGCTACATTTGCATACCCATTACTAAATTCATGTGATCTAGGTACAAACGAGTGTTTGTAATGCCCAGTCCTGGTGGTGTTACATTTAAACAGGATTACAATTACAATTTATAATATAATAATAACATATTTCATAAAATTCCGAAGTTGTTATTACGTGTTAATGAACCGTTTTTGCATAATAGACGATTACATTGCTTCATCAATACCAGATTGTCAGTAGAAATCGTAGTGGGATTTCCTCAGAGGCCCTACGAATTCTTCCTTTCACCGTAAATCTTTGTTCACTAAAATATATTTACAGCACAATTCACCGCCAACAGAAAAATATCACCCACACAGTCATTCACAGTCCGCTTTAATCATTTCTTCGCCCCCGTTTAATAATTATTATTGTCCTCCCCTGGGGTGGTTTCTATCATTAAAAAAATTTCAACAAATCTTAGAAAAACCAAGAATGTAGGATATCTATACTGTATTGTGTTAACTTAATCTTCACGTTTATTTTAAGCTGTCGCTAACGAGTTAATAAAATCGCGTTATTTTGTATGGTTTTATGAAATATTTCTCCTTGTAAACATGCTTTTATCTTAGAACTAGCTGAAGTACCCGGCGTTGACCGGGTTTTTAAAGTTACCCCTAATGAGTAGTTTTCCTTTTAGGTTGAACGTCAAGCGTGCGAAATTTTGTCAAGAAGTACAAAAATTTGACTTTCGGGGTGAGAAAGGGGGATGGGGGTGGTTTTGCGAAATTTCATGTAAACATGGACCATCCTCTTATTTTGTAGGTTAAGTGTACAAAATTTCGTCAAGCTAAGAATGATGCAGATTTGTACCCGGATCATTCTTCTATATATATATTCTATTCGTATATAACAGAAGAAGAAGTTTCTTAGATAACGTACAGTTTGTGTAGAATTCTATTGATTTATTTTTCTAACTCTGTTTCTGTATTTTAAACTAACACTTGGATGCCATCAGGATATACACAGCTTTTATTTTATTTTATTTTTTATCTGAGTACCGCACAGGAGTCTCAACTGCTCCCAAATGTCTGGAGAAAGTGAGATCATGGCATTTCCAAATCGAGTATGTTGTGAGGGTAAAGGTAGTGGAGAGGGGAAGGAGATGGAAAAGAAGGAAGGTGAGGAAGTACCTGGCTATTCAGCTCTGGTCACCAAACACGACTAAAGCCATTTCAAGCAACGTTTCGATGCTAAGTGGTGGTATTTTAGCAGGGCGATAATGAACGTATCTACCACTCTGAAATGTGCCGCAAAATAACTATATATTATTTATAATTAATAAATTGTGAAATAACACGTAAATCAAATATCTTTTTATTTATGAACAAAAAAGCAGTAAAGTCACATGTGGTTTGCCAAATCCTTATTTTACGGGTTTCGATTTGTATAATTTTAGTAAAATACAGAATATATGTAACATAATATCCATCAAAATGTATGATAGAAAACTAATCTGTTCAACTCCCGCCGCTAGATGGTAGTAATTCGTCTATTGCCATCTCAATGCATGGAAAATGTCAGAAGCTGAACGTATTATCTATTCTACAGTAATCGGCAATAGGTACTGAATAATCATGTATTTAACTGCACGGAATGTAGACACATGGAGGCTATAAATTATTTCGCATTATTCAATGTCAGTAATAACTTTTTACTTACTCGTAACTTATTCTTACGATTCGTATGGACAAACCATATTATCACTTTTTTTTTCATAATTAAATATAATATTAAGAAATCTCAAATGAAATATGAAACAGAAAATATACCAAATAAAAAGGTAAAGGTCCCATGTGGGACTTGAACCCAGGACCTATTGATCTATCCGGGAACTTTGCTCTAACCGATTGAGATAATCCCACGTCATTTCAGGTAGGTATGTTTTTCTGTATCTGTTTGTACATAATTAGTTAAGAAATATTTGTACAGCGCCCTTGAGGTGATTTTTCACAAAAACGGCGCTATACAAATCATCCAACTATTATTATTGCTCTCCGTCATTTATATCGATATCATACTTATTTAGTATCATCCTCAATTAATTCCCATATGTTTTTAGCTGCTATCTTTCTATATTGACTGCAAGATTCTACTCGAATTTATATGCAAAGTAGGTAGTGTCTCCAATATAGCCATTCGGTTTTTTTTTTTTTTATTTGGGACATCCATTGAGTCAAATTATATACCTATGCGTGTAGAATAAATATTTTTTAAGGTGGCATCAGAAATAGCATAATATAATTATTCACCCTTTCTACCTCACACCTACGATGTATGCAGCATTGAATGACACTCTTAATGATAGGGATGTTTACCGGGACAGACCGTTTAACATCGTAATACGTGTAATACGGACACCCTCCAAACTGCTTGGTGGGAGATAAAATCTCGCCCACACAGACCTACAAATCTCTGCTTCCGATGGGCTGGTCGACTGGAATAATGGATGAAGGTGCCGTGAGAAGTAGCGGGTGGTCGCCGGCTGTCTTAGGGGAGCAATGAACAAGGGAAAATTCCGAATAAAACTATTTTTAGACGTTCTTTTAGATGGTGACTCGATTAAAGATACTGTGTTAAAGTTTTCCTGCTTTTTTCCATAATGTTTTTTTCAACCCGTGAATTGAGAAAGCCAACACGTGATAATGTAGGTCTCTTTAATAAAATTTTATGAAAGAAAAAACTTCCATTTTTGCCATTGAACATTTATTATATAATATGAATGGATATCTCGTGTGGACATCTTCCATTACCACGTGAATAAGAAATCTATAATACAATATTTTGTTCTTATGCTTACCATGAGCGACTTGTTGTTTTTGTTTTATACGTTATTATTAAATTGGTAATTTAACCTTTAATTTTATTTTATCGGGTGAGGTCAAAGGGAGGAAATTGATGATTGGTATTATTTTTGGTATACTACTCAATGCATGTATGAAACGATAAATTATATACTGTCGATTTCCCGAAAATGAACAAGTATGTAAAAAAAAAATATTTTTTTTTAATCATTAAAAGTAATATTAACAAATCTCAAAATGAAAATGTGAAACAGAAAAGTTCAGAAAAAAACAGGTAAGGGCCGCATATGGTTTCCGGAGTATGGAAAAACAGCAGCCTAATTTAAAAAAAAAGTGCTCAGTCACATTTTAATCCAACAATTTTTTAAACCCTTTTAATTATTTTCTGATTCCGTCGATTAGATTTAAGAGGAATATACCAGCCTAAAATATGTTTGTCTTATGTCACAACCAATAAAGGTCTAGAAATGTTGGTTGTAAGCGGAAAAAAACGGATTTTATTTATTTTATGAAGAATAAAAAATTTAAAAAACACACACACAATAATCAAAAGGAATCCTTCACAAACCATATCAATTATAAAGTATTCATTTTTAAAACTTGTTTCTTAAATGCGTTCATAATTTTCTAATGAAAATATATGTTTCGCTTTTATTATTTACAACGTAATTACCAAATCTGTTTTAATTCTTATCAAGGGAATTTCTAGGAAAAGTTTCAATTTATCGATAGCATATATTTTTTTTATAATATACCGATTCGTAGTATAGATTAATCGAACTAGTGATTTCACTGATAGTTTTGCCTTAACGCCACGTCAGCCTTGGAGCGATTACCCAAATCACTTCCCTGAACAGATTTTTCCAAGGAATAGGAAAACTTTTTTCATCGATATCTTTTTTATAAATTTATTTAGAAGCGCCCTAGGAAACGACAAAAGCTGTTAACTGTATTTATTACAAGAAAGGAGTGACTGTACAAAACTAAGCGATTAAAATAATTTAAAAAAATCAGAAACGGGTTTTGTTTTGCATTTTGTGACTTGATCAAAATGTATGTTTTTATCTCTAAGAAATCTCAAGCGGTTCATGAAATAAAAACTGGTAAAGTTTTGCAAAAACATTATGTTTACCATTTTAAAACGAAGTATGAAACAATAACATCTTTGGAACCTAGAAACTGTCATGTCATAACTATTTTTTTTTGTTTATTTCACAACTTTTATAAATTTTACAAAATACATGATAAAAACAGTCCCGATAAACTACTTTCTAGAATTTTGACTAACAGGGGCTTGTCATTCAAAACCTTATCATAAATTTACAGTTAAGGTACTTGTTTATATAAAATAAAAACATATGTAACAAACTAAAATCTAACCCAAAAATATTAATAAAAAAATAATAATTTAAAACGTAAATAACAATAATAAATCGTGCATGAAATAATATTTCCTAATTATCTAATACTGTTTTATTTGAATACATTTTTTAAAATCAGTCGGTAACACATTTAAACAGCTAGGAATCATGTAATCTCACGTTTTTTGTCCATATTTATTCGTATGCTTAGGAACCATTAACCCATCATTAAAATATTTTAAATTAGTATGGAAGCGATACTTTGTTTTAATATTGTAATATCCCACAAACTTGTATGGAACTGCAATTTTAAGGCTAAACAAAACGTAGTACACCATTACAGGTGGCGCTAAATTAAATATTTTCTAAAAAAATCTTTTAGCAGGTAATGATTTTCAATAATAATAATAATGTTTTATTATCTTCTTTTTTATAACAAAATAACAAATAATGATATCCTCACTGGGATTTCCCGTGCTGAGGATTTCATTTACAAAATATTCAATTAAATTATATTAATATTGAAATGAATTCATTGTTGGCGGGTTATTATTGTAGGTCTAATGCTTTCAAGAATCTAATATAAATACGATATATTATTGTAACGCTAATATATAAAGAATTTCTATAAGTTCCTCGGTGGATTTGAACTTTAAACTCACAATAGCAATTCAATCAATTTCTTTTTATGTGAGTACACCCACCAATAAACAATTCATCTCAATATTTAAAAGCATTACGTGCTAAAGATTTTTTTCCAGAAATATTGAAATCTGTGAGCACGTATCACGTTTCGTTTATCCTTAAGAATTCTCTAACCAAGCAAGTGCTCTTACTAGCTTTTAATTCATAAAATAAAGTAACATATTATTTCAGGGTATATAAAGAAAATATTGAGAAGTGTGGAATAAATAACAATATTACACTTTTAAATAAGTCAATAGCATTCACGTCATTATAAAACAATTTAGAAAGCATTGCCATTTAAAGCGGGTAAAACAAATTTCAACCGTAAACTACCTCACAGAATAGAGAATCCATAATCACATTTATTTTCTCAGTTGATCGGTTTCACCGGTAATAAACCATTTTAGGCACACTACAAATTAAAATTGGATTTGAGTATAAATAAATGGTTATTATTTCTATAACGCCGTTTAGTGACTAAAATCTCCTCAAGGGCGCTTTACATCTTGTTAAAGTTTGTAACACCTTTTAAATAGATGTTTTTAATTATATAAATTGAAAATACACTTTGTATATACCACTTTACTTAAAATATATAAATATTTCTACATGTTTCGATAGCAATGCTATCATCTTCAGGAATAAATGAATACTAAAAAATAATTTCAAGTATAGAAAAATGATAAAAAATTTAAAACAATAATTTAAGAATATACAAAATATGAGCATAAACAAAAATGAATTAAAGTAGGTAAGTAACAGATCAAAAATGTTAATGACAAAATAATTATAAAACATTGAATAATACATTTAAATTAGAAATATAAATAAAAATTATCATTATTAATATTAATATGAAAATAAATTTAAGAGATAGCTATTTTTAAAAAATATTTTAAAAAAATATTATTAGATGTTTTTAGACTTTTCTTAAAGGTTTCGAAATTGCTTTCCGACCTCAGACAAAATGAAACATCATTCCGAGATTGTGGGCCCAGTGCATTGAAAGCTCTCTCCTCAAATTTAGCATCATTCGTACGAGAGGGTTCAGTCAGTCCGTTCGACGCATAAGATTTGGCCGACCTAAACGTGAGTTGTCTCTAAGTAAGATTGTCCCTCGCGCAGAGGTCAGACAAGCATGCTGGCGCCAGCCCATTCTATACCATGTCGTCTTAATGTGGCCTAACCACAGTTTAAAAATGGCTTTAAACTCGTTAACAGCTGTCACGATAATAAATAACGAAAATACTTGCACAACTAAATAATAACTTCATTAAATTTGATTTTTAAAAAATAAACAATAAAATTAATTAAACGGAGTTCTAGGAATTAAACAAAAATTCAATTAACTTATATCGGGCTCTATGGCCAAAGTTCTATTCTATCAAATAAACATGAGCTTTATAATATTTTTGTTGAAACCGCGAGGGACTACGAGAAAAACCTCATTTTATATTTCCTGAACAATTTGGCTTTTGTGATTTTGATGTATTATTTGCAAGAGTTGTTTGGTGCATGTTTGCTATTATTGTATTATGCAAAATATGTTTGATAAATTTATAAAACATAAAATGTATTAACGAACTCTCAAATGCAATTAGAAAATACTTCAAAATAAGCTTAAAAGTCCCCGAAAATCAAGCAAACTAAAAACAATGCACACGCATTCTCGCACGTATACCCATATAGCGCCCTTGAGGTGATTTTCCCACGAAAACGGCGCTACGGAAGTAATCCAATTATTATTATTATTATAAGATTGTACCGTAATGCTATACTGTAAATATCCTATGCTACATTGTACTTAGATACATAACGTTATGTTTATTATAAAGACTAAATTAAAACATGTCACTATGCACTCTGTCTTTTCATAAGTAAACCACCAACCCTGTAACATTATCATGTGAACCATTTTCAAGGATAATTTTCAGGTAACACTTTTACTATTTTTATTTAATGGCAATATGTACACTCCGCTTCCTACACAAGCATTGCTTAAATGAGCAATGTAGTATTGTAAATTGATATAAAATGCATTAAATTAATAAATGAAATAAAATAAAAAAATTGTTAAAAGACACCAAACAGATTTTTTTAATGTTGTGTAGAATAAAAAGAGATGTTTAACGTATAACTTTGAATAAAGGGGATATTTGTTTTAATCCGTAATACAATCAGCTGTTTGCATTGTATGGAGAAATGGTAAATAGCTAAAGATACTCGTCCATTATAACATGAACTAAAACTGGTGTTTGGCATTGTAATAAAGTTATACAACTCCCAGCTGGTATCAAACAAATTAATTAGTACATTAGGTTCAGCAATACTTGATTTGAAGGAATTATCGGAAAAAGAACTGACTAGTGTGACATAGAAGTTACTGAAAACACTCTGCCCACCACCTTGAGGTTGAGATATACAAGTCCCTGACAACGTTTTATCCAACTATGACGGCCTCTGTCGAGTGGTTAGAATCCTCGGCAACGAATCCGGAGGTCGCTCGTTCAAATTCCGGCGTGTGCAAGTAAATGTTATTTCACAATTTATTCATTAAAAATAATGTGTGTAATTTGCGGCACGTTCCAGAGTGGTAGATACTTTTTGTATCTCACTGGTGAAAGATCACCATTTAGAATCGAATCGTTTCTTGAAGTGGTTTCAGCCGTTTTTGATAACCAGATCTGAAAATCCAGATACTTTCCCATCTTCTCCTTTCCCATCTACTTCCCCTCCTCTCTTCCTTCAGCCTTACAACATACCCCAATCGGGGTTGCCATGGTTTCACTGGCTCCAGACGGTTGGAACCAGCTGAGACTCGATTCGTAGCACAGGATCTCCTAGTGAGGAGGACTAAGAAAATTTTCTATTATATAAATTAGGTTTTTTTTAATTTATATTTCACATATCTTCTTAAAATGTCAAAATTATATAATGATAAACATTTTTTTTTGTTAAATAATGAAAAAGAATAAAAAAAAACAAAGGAAAAAAACGAGGACAAGTAAACCATTTGAGGATTTCAAAACTGTGCGCAGTTATTATTTTTATTTTTTTATTTCGCAATTCTCCAGCGAGTACAATATATGATATACAACTCCATAAACATTATTTCAAATTATTTTGTTCATTAAAACAATAAATTGGTAAACATGGCCAAACTTTAACGCAAACAAAGCTTTCTGAATAACAAATACGTATTCCATGCCAAATTAATAAACTGAGACTATTAAAATTCACTACCAAGTATTGCTACAGGAAATAGACGCCCCTATTCTCTGTTTGCAAATTTCACCCCCTAATAAGTTAATTTTAATAAAGAATTACTTAGTTTAATGAATATAAATTGGATTGTTAGAACAAAGGCGAAATAAGGTGAGGTTGGGATCTAACTAACGAATCCCGGGAAGAAACTCAATGGGGGCATTTATTATTTGGTCTAGAGACTTCGTTTCACTTAATAAAAGAGGCAGGTACTAGCTTTACGAAACAAAGAAAAAATCTTCCGAAAAAGAGTAAAACGACCTCCCCTTGGCGGATTTCCTACCAAACTTTGCCCGAGCTGCATGAATAAGAGGAGTAAAAACAGCACACTTGAACACGTGCAAAGATGTATTTTAATGATCCCACATCCGAGCAATGAGAGGGTTTAATTAAAAGGGATTTTTGTCGAGTGGCGCAGTTTTGCAGGAGAGCTTTGTCAGCCAGGGGGCGTTTAATTTAAGCTTTGATGCCAGCTGGTAGGAGGTACAGCGTAGAACCTAGGACCATGTAACCAGGACGGTGAGAAATAAGCTCGCTGAAGCTCTCTGCGGTGTTGGTTGGAACGATAGAGGTTTATTATGGCCAGCATTTATCGGATAGCTGAACCAGACGCTTTATAATTTAATTGAACACTAGCTTTTGCTTCCAAATGAAGTTAAATTGAACTTGATCGTGTGATATCTTTCGATAACGATCTGACGCTGCGGTCTAATCTAGTCTAACAGAATGGAGCTCGGATTCAAGTGGGGTTTATTTCTAATTTATTTTAATTACTATTTATTAATTTACTGAGGACTTAATCAATTTTGTAAATTGGAATCATTTCCATGTAACAACACAAATTAAAGTAACTACCATAACTTCTGACATCATCATAGCAGATAAAAATTAATATAGATATTACAAGTACACGATTAATTGACGAGTAGAGCAGGTGCAAGAAATACACGACCATTTTTATTAAGTTGAATTTAATTTAATGTTCAGTTATTAATTTACTTACGATCGGTTCAGCATATATCTACATAGATGTGAGTATTGTCGGTAGGTGTGAGTGTTTGACGGCCTCCATGGTCGAGGGGTAAGGCTCTCGACTACGAACCCGAAGGTCGCGGGTTCAAATCCCGGCGGGCGCAAGTTAATTTTATTTAATTAATTTGTGTTGTTTCACAATTAATCTTGAAACGTTGCTTGAAATGGCTTTTAGACGTGTTTGGTGACCAGATCTGAATAGCCAGGTATTCCCCACCTTCATCTTTCCCTTCTCCTTCCTCTCCCCAATACCCTCAGCCTCACAACATTCCCCAATTGGGAATGCCATAGTCTCACTGGCTCCAGACGGTTGGGAGCAGTTGGGACTCTTGTGCGGTATTCATATAAAAAAAAAGCAATATTCCTGTAGGGGTTAGGTTAAGGGATGAATGCCGTAAAGCTTAACCCAATCCCTACCAGATAACCTTCAATACATCAAATGCAAATAGAAATACCTATCTCATATTTCTGTGAGACATACCTGCTGCCTAAATAATACAATTCATAAATAAATGTATCTTATTTATATTTGTATGACATGGAAATGTAAAATCATATAAATGCACTCGGGCAAAGCTACATTTAAATATTGTGATAACAGAGTAAAAAAACAGTTATTTCGTTCATTTTCGGTACATTTTTTAGTGTACACGTGTCAGATAAAACAATTTTTACATGATATTTAAAAATTTGCGTGAAACGATAACCAATATTATTGTTTAATCGTTTTATTCACTAAAAAATTAAAATAAACGCGTTATTTTAACATCAATTTTTAATAATACATCATCAACATATTTCAGAACCAATGGTGCCTTCATCAGGATACAAAGTACACAAAAAATGAATGAAATACAATTATAGGCATAAACAAACTGTAAAATAAGAACTGAGAGAGGATTAGAGGGAGAGGGTAATTATTAAGGTATGCGAAATTAATTTTGGAGGTGGTTCTTTTTATGTAGGATTTCGTTTTTAATAATATTTAATTCCCCGTTATCGCCTTTTCTCATTTCTAAAAATTCTGATTTTCCCTGTTGTAAGCCCCTGGTATTTTATGTAAAATTTGAGAACCCCTTTTTAAAACAAAAACAATCATTTGTTTCCGAAAGGTAGTTGGCGATTATTAAATACCTTAGGCGCTCCTTCATTGTACTGTTGAAATTTCTAAAAGTTTTTCCTATATGAAAATAGTTACAATCGTTACAAAATGTATTATTAAAAAGAGTGATTAAAACATACTGTTTATTATTATTTATTAAATTTGGCGCAAGAGAATAGTTTTACAATAATTATTGAAGAAGTTTTCTTCACCGTTAGCTCTTTTGAAATGTGTTTTGTTAATTATTTCATTTTCTCCCAATGGGATTTCCAAGTAATGGTAAGTATTTCAAATAAGCAGATTCTTTCCTTTCTTTATTTTAAAACACAATATTGTTTTCTTTGTGTATACAGTTCTTTCAACCTGGCATCAAGCGTGTTTTATAATCCACCTTGAACAGGTTTGGGAGAAGGTAGATACCTACCTGCAATATTCCGGTAGTAAATTTGAGGAGTTCCTTCACTCACCTGTGCTATGAAATGATCACCAATTTGTTTGGTAATTTCTTCAAAAGATTGGTATTCACCTTGTGGCATCATTATTAAATAATTAATTAAAAATTACTTTTAAATTGAATATTAAATTTTATTATTAGAGTCAAGGAGCATCTAAGGTGTTTAAGTAATAATAATTATTGTGAATTTGCCAACCATATTTTGGAAACAAATCATTCTTTTGACATAAATAAAGGTTTAAAAAATTTGCATACGAATACAAACGGTTTACAATTAGACAAATTTGCATACGAATACAACCGGTTTACAATTAGACAAATTTGCATACGAATACAATCGGTTTACAATTAGACAAATTTGAAATTTTAGAAATTATAGAAACTGTTAATAGTCAATTAAATATTATTAGTAATGTTTTTTTTATAGAGCTACCTCTATTCATTTTCATATTAATAACTATTTTTTTTTTTATTAACATACATTTTAATAATAATAACCATTTTTTATGCCTCGAAGACTACGAATCTGAAGGTCGCGGGTTCAAATCCCGGCGTGCGCAAGTAAATTTTATTTAATTGATTTCAGCTGTTTCACAATTAATTCATTTGAAAATAATATATGGTATATTTGCGCACGTTCCAGAGTGGAAGATACTCTCAGTGTCGCCCTGATGAAAGACCACCATTCAGAATTGAAACGTTGCTTGAAATGACTTTTAGCCGTATTTGGTGACGAGATCTGAATAGATATGTATTTCCGCACCTTCCTCTACCCCTTCTCCTTCCCCTCCCCAATACCTTTAGCTTCACAACATTCCCCAATTAGGGATGCCATAGTCTCACTGGCTCCAGACGGTTGGGAGCAGTTGGGACTCTTGTGCGGTATTCATATATAAAAAAATAACACTTGACAATACTCATTACAGTGGACTAATGGTCCATTTATGGTAGAGAACATTTGATCTTTAACAGATACGTCATAATTAAAATTAGGTACCGACGAGTCATACAGAATCATCTCCCGAAGTTGGTGCACTTCAGATTAGACATCCATATTTTTATCAACCGACGATATATCACTATCGTGATAATTTAACAATGTAGACATTCCTGTAAACACTCGAAGCTCCACGTATATGAATACAGCATGACGCAATGAGGTTCAGACCAAACACGGCCCATCTTAATAACACATGAACTAATTAAGGGATCAACGGCTCATCTTACAGGTGATAAGCCCAACCTACTTTACTATTCTCATGTGAGGTGTGGAAAACAATTTCGTTATATTCACCAGGGGCCCGCTTCTGGTTCTTTTTGAGGATGAGATATTGTCCTTATCTTTAGGGTTAAGAGGAATGGCTGCGAGGCCTGTTTCATACCAAACATAATTTTGGATTTGAGGCCAAAATACTCACCTAAACATAATGATCTTTTTTTTCATCAAAAAGTATAGTAAATATACTTAAACATAAATATACTTATAATTAAATAAAAAATATACTATACTAGTACGGATTGAAGTATAGGCTATATGTATGGCTTGTTCCTATATTAGTCTTGGTTCTAAATGCTTGTTTAAAGCCTAAACCCAAAAGAGGGTCTTAAATTTTATTTTATTGCACATATAGAAATTAACAAACGAACGAATGATCCTAATACAACATTCATCAATAGAGTAAGGAAAATAATTTATCCCCCACTTCTCAGTATCTTCATAAGACCTAAACAATATAACGTATTTAAATAAGTCAATAGCAGCCACGTTATTATAAAACAATTAAGAAAAACAAAAAAAATTAATACGGCGAAAACAGATTTCAAAACACCTCACAGAATCGAGAATCTATTATTACAATAATTTTCTCGGTAAATCGTCTTCACTGGTAATAAATCATTTTAGGCAACATAAAAATTGAAATTGGGTGGGGGGTGAATAGAATAATATAAATAAGTCGTCTCATCGTAGCCTAACCAAAGTTTTAAAATGGCCTTTAACGTCGAAACAGCTGTCACAATGATAAAAAAAAAACTTAAAAATAACATTATAAAATTTGCAATTTCTTCAAATGATTGGGATTCACTCTGTGACGTCATTATTAATAAATGAATTAAAAAATATACTTAATATTCACCACTTTTTTATTATTACATGTTATTTACATTAAATTTAAAATATATATAAATAGTCTTGTTCTACGAATTAAACACAACACCATTTATTATAACTTTAAGAATTTAAACCACTTTTTTTCTTAAATTTCAGGGTTTTGGCATGAGTACTTTGCAAACATCGCGAATTCGTTATTTCGTATTCCAACACATTGTTCATATTTCAGACCGTCACACACGAAATTCCCAATTCAATGAAAAATCTAAATTATTTGCCATAAAATCTGCCTTACATCATTATTCCGATCGACACGGATACAGCCTAAATAAAATTATTACCTACAATATGTCAATTCGATTACCTCCCAGTTGTTGATGCGAGGTGAACTGGAAGAATTGAACCTAACGTAATTTGTTCGTAACGGGAATATATGCCAGCAAGCCTGAATAATTTTATTTGACAAAATCTGCGCACATAGAATCTGGTACTGAATTTAATTTTTAAAAAGAGTTGACAATTATTCTTTCTTTTCGCTTTATAGTATAGTAGTCTCTTCGTCTGAAGGATATTAAACATTTTTTTATTAACAATAATTGATCGATATTAAATTTGAATTAAACGAAATACATTTTGTATGAATCCACTTTTATTTTGTATATATGTCAACTAGTTTCGATTCTGCTGAATCTTCATCGGGACTGAAAATTATAAACTAGTCGACATATTTACAAAATAAAAGTGGATTCATATAAAGTGTATTTCTTTTGATTCATCCTGTCAATCCACAAACTGTGTGCTTATTATGAAAATCAGATATTAAATTTAATAATTATGTTTTCTTTAAGGAAACTTATTCAGTTAGGGAAACTTATTGCAACCACAAGAAAATATCTGTTTTTCTGAAGCAGCAAAAACTCACAAACTGGGAACTCTGGCATCGTGAAATTGGAACAGTATTTTCTGTCTGAAATATCCAGGTCAACGCAAAAATGTTTTCATCTATTTCGAAGGCTTTTAT
Organism: Halesus radiatus; assembly: GCA_022606495.2. Taxonomy (NCBI): domain Eukaryota; kingdom Metazoa; phylum Arthropoda; class Insecta; order Trichoptera; family Limnephilidae; genus Halesus; species Halesus radiatus. Next base: position 17,452 of record JAHDVE020007942.1, on the reverse strand, counting down.
TTTCCAACGTAATTCCATGGAGAGATATGGAGCTTCATAATGTCCAATTTGAATGTCAAATGTAAGACAAACTGTCAATATTGTACTGTATCCATATTTAGTACAAAGTAAAGCTACAAAATTATTAAAAATCATAATTTCAAACTGTGTTTTGTTCAATTAAGTTATATTAAACCTGCAAATATTTCTCACTTGATTTTAATAATCATGTTCATCGTTTCCCTGAGAGTTAGTTATCTTTTAATAGCTTCCAGTTTTCACCGATAGGCTCGTGAGTTATTCATTAAGGAACTCTAGATACTTAATCTTCTAGAAAGAGGTCAGAGCATTCAAATCAATCTTTAAAATTCATCAGTACGGGTATCAGTAAGTTGTCGTACAACATATTATGAGCGTGTTATATTACTCATGACTTTGTAACTTTATAGCTTTGACTTTTCATGGTTTTGTTGATCTATGAAGTGATGTAATCTCCCGTCACTAGCTTGCCAAGCCAAGCTTCCTAGATAAGTCAAAGATAAAATATAAATACAAACAACAATCAAAATTAAACAGTAGCACATTGCATACATTATCAAAAACAGTCGTGAGAAGAATGTCAATAGTAAATGGTGAATTTTATTAGGAATTGATTACAATCAAGTAGCCTCTAATAAGTAATGTAATATACATGATTAATGTTATATGGTATTACTGACATTATTTATCCCACATAATAAGAAGACAAAAAAAGTAAATGTTTTAAATTTAAAGATTTCTTTTCAATAAATGCAAAATCTTCAAAGTAGACGCTGGCGTCTTGAAAATAACACGTTTTTTTGGTCCAGATTTTAGGGGAGAGCCAATGTTTTTTGTGGTGACGTGATTCAAATCTAACGCCTTCAAAACATCCACTCTTTCCGTAATTAAAAAAATTAAAACACATCATCGCCAAAAAACTTATTTTTATTTGTTTTATTACATGTTTCATTAATGGGGTTAAAAGACGTAATTAAAACCCCATAGCGAAACACGAAATAAAATATATAAGAATCCACCAAAATATGCAGTTTTTTGGCTCTCCTGGAAAGATGCTAAGCCTGTTTGTATTGTGGGTCGCCCATAGTGAAATGTAATTTCGATATTTTCCTATTAAAATCTCTTGCGAAGTAGTCAAATCAGTTGTTTCATAAAGCATTCTGATGCTTTCCAGGAATGTTTTACTTACATGGCCAAGGTTTTTCAATTCGAGTTCGATCGATGGAGTACCTACTATTCTATAGATGACGGCGAGATTTTTTCCGAAACTTCACTTTAATTCAGCTGCAGCCTGCAACCGTAGAATGCTGTATTGCCAAATTAGTTTCGGGTACAATGGTAGAACGGGTAGGTGGGAAAGGGGTCTGGTGAAGGGGAGAGGGTGGAACGAACAATGATAGAAAAGATTTGGTGAGTACGTCTTTTAATACAGTTTTATAAAGGAACGTTTTAAGAGGTATGATATTGCACGGTTAGATAAAAAAAATGTGATTCAACATTATGTGGGTATTCCTTATAAAAGGAATTTATAAATAAATTATTAAGAATAACTTTGTTTACTCCTCATTTTTTTAATAAATAAATATCAAAATGTGTCGAAAGCAAAGCTTTCCTCATTTGGATAAACGGTATACCAAAAATAATGACAAGTATAGATTATAATTGTTATTGGTGAGAAAGAGACAGCAAATGTATACAACCATAAAATTTGAATTTTCTAAAAGTTTTGCAGTGTGTTATTATTATTGTGAGATATAAAAACTTATTACCTATGCATGTAATAAAGCGTGTGTTTACAATTGTTAATTTTTTGTGAAGTCGAATAGAAAGTTTGAAATATGCTATATGCAAGCAATGCATCTGAATGAGTAATGTATTCGCATCAGTATACGGTGCGATATGTACCTATAATACTAGCATAGATGTCGATTTCCATGTGGAAAGTATAGTGAGACGTTTACTGTTATTCATTACACTGTAACTACATACTTATATTGTACCTACTTACTTTTTTACATTCTGATCAGTATTACATATACTATATTATTATATCATATGTGATAAATGTATCAACATATAAAAACCTTCTGGGCGTCAATAAATAAACAAATAATGGAAAAAAAACATCACTCGTAGATAGAGGCCTTCAGATGTTTTTGCATCGATTAGCTGCATCCCACGCGTCTTTACTCCTTGGGGAACACAGGAAGTGGCGGGGTCCGGTGTTGCTATGCGCCGGTCAACGAACCCGCTGCAATTTCTACAAATCAACTTATTTAGCAGACTGTGAAACCCAAATTATCCCCGGATTCCCATTTAATTAGACAAAACACCTCGAGATGGCTTATCTCGGCCTCGTCCTTCCCTGCCGTCTGTCTGCGCTAAAAGCAAACTCTGCAAAATACAAACAATGGATTGCGCACGCAAAAACGTTTTCAGTTGGCGTCTAACCAACTGTAATAAATAATAAAAAATGCAAAAATAATGTCGAAAATGATCCTTTTGTTGATTTCGCGAGGATACGAGAGGTAAATCATTTAATTTTATTTAATATACTCGTACTTAACTTAATAATTATATAAAATATGAAATGAAACAGTAACTTTGTTTTTAAACACAAAAATTATTTTTGTAACCATCCGGTTGTACTTTAGTCGAGCTTCATCATTGATTATACTTTCTGAATGAGCATAGAATATTTGAAGAAGGGGATAAAATATTAGTAGGTAAATAAAATAACAGTGAGGCAGAGATAGGTCACATTTTATATAGTGAGACAACGATAAAATGAAAACACTTTTATTTCTTTTTTTCTAAAGTGCTATTAAAAGAAGTCAATTTAGTCAGATATGTAAATTTAATAAGACAAATTCAGATAAGCATGAATTTTAAGACAAGTAAATAAAAAAAGCAATATTACGCGTAGTTCTAACAACGGAATTCCAACAATTTTGTTTCGTTAATTTACTAGCTACACGTGTTGAGCCGTCTTCTCGCGAGTTGTTAAAAATATTATAAAAGTATAAATGGAAAAATTTAAATAAAGTCTTGATATCGTGTGTTCAATTAAAGATTTGAATGTTTTATTGAGAATAAAAATATTCAACTATATACAAACAGCAGTATTAATTTTAATTCCTTAGAACAGGCAATATGTCTAGTTAGGAATTAATATCGACCATGCAAGCATAATTCAATTTCAACTTAAAAAGAACACTTAAGATATCTAAATAATAATGGTTTCTCCGAATTTGTCAACCATCTCTTAGAAACAGACCACATATTCAATAAAAATATAGGCAATAGTTTACTGCATAAAAATGGAACAGGCATTCGACTAGATAACTTGGAAGCGTTAGAAATAAGGAAAGCCAAAAACACTACTAGTAGACTCATAAATAATCAAATAAATTTAAATAAAAGTCGAATTCTTAAATTATTCTCAATAAACAAAGCACATACAGTCAGCAGGTACCTGCTGATCTCCTACCCTTGGCCCTCCACTCGCCTGGTTTTATCAATCTATAACACACGTGTATCTTAGACTTATGGTGAATTACAGTAAAATCCACAAAATTCTGCTGAATTACCTTGAATTACGGTGAATTACGGTGAATTACGGTAAATAACGGTGAATTACGGTGATTTACAGTGATTTATAGTGAATTACGGTGAATTACCCTGACTTATGGTGAATTACAGTAGAATGCAGAAAATTCTGGTGATTTAGGGTGAATTACGGTGATTTGCGGTGAGTTTGCGGTGAAATATTTGTGAACTACGGTGAAATACAGAAAACTCTGCTGATTTACGGTGATTAACGATTAGTTTACGGTGAAATACCTAAGTGAAAATTGGAAGATAAGTCAAATAAATTTAAATAAAAGTCCAATTCTTAAATAATTCCCAACCTTCCTCTTCCCCTTCTCCTTCCCCTCACCAATACCTTCAGCCTCACAACATTCCCCAATTGGTAATGTCATAGTCTCACTGGCTCCAGACGGTTGGGAGCAGTTGGAACTCTTGTGAGGTATTCATATAAAAAAAAATAAATAAATAAACAAAGTACACACACTTCCCGGTCAGCAGGTACCTGCTGATCTCCCACCCTTGGCCCTCCACTCGCCTGTTTTTATCATAGTTAAGTTGTATACTGCCCTGAAGAAGCTACGGTAGTAGCGAAACCCGGTCGGCAAAAGTATAAAATAAAAGTGATGTAAACAAAGTTATTGTTTTATTTTATAAATTCAGCTTAAGTGTTCTTCAATTGATGATAAATTAATATATTTTGCAAATACAAATGTTCCCGGTGTAAATGTCAATGTAAATGAATAAATAAAATAAAAATAAATAGATAATAACCCATTCGCTGTCTTCTGTCAATGTAATGTCATAAGAAACCACAACGTGTTTACAAATCAGTTACAAATGATCTACGCTTTGTCTGCGCATCGGATACGTTCTGTCTATTATTCTAGTCAGCAACGAATGATCTACGAATTATATATGATTACTAACATCGCAGATGTTATATCTATATACAGGTAAAGGTCAATTATACATCTATCCACTGTTACATTTGTGTGAAACATCCAAATATTTATTGAATAAAAATAATTGTACACTGTGTTAAAGCACAAAACTGTTTTTGAAAACTAACCTCACTCATTTATTGGGTTTATTGAACTGTAACGAGCTCTACTCGAAATATTTTATTTTTAATCAATGCAATATCATTTTGCGGAATCATTTTCAATAAATTGATGATTAAAATTAATTTGGTGTTCACTACTACTAAAGAAATATCAACATGAACCATTGATTTCGAAAAATGTTTATATTTATTTATTTAAGCAAAATAATTTATAAAGATTTAATTATTTAATTCGCTAGCCACATTATTCTCTCAGCACTGGGAACACTCCATCGACCGGACTCCAATTACACGGCTCTCTTAAAGTCTTATACCTCTGTAATTATATGAAATGAAAAAAAAAGTTTAATAATTAAGTCTATAAACCTGTGAAGATACTTCATATTTCATATACCCACTTTAGAACAAAAAAAATAATTTGAAATCTTTCAAAAACTGCTTTTAATTGTTACTAGGATAAGTAACCTAATTATTTTACTATAGTTTTTTTTCATAATTTATTGAAGCTAATAAACCTCTTTGTAATATATTTTTAATCATTGAAGAAAATTAAAAAAAAAAAAAAGTATTAATCCTAGATTTGTAAAAAAAGTTAACATGCAAAATGAAAATATTGATCGAGGTACCCGTAGCTCAGTGAATTACAGCACGGGGTCCCGGATAGACCATGAGATCCTGGTTCTGAGTCCCAGCTGCTACGGTTATCTCTCTTCTTTTCTTTGTCTTTTCAGTTTCATGTTTCATTCTAAGAGTGGTTAATATTATCGTCAATGATTATAAATATCCTTTTTTCGCTAACATACTTTTATTCTATAATTATATTTATAAATAAAGCAAATAGATATTTGAATAGCGTTATTTTATAATTTTTCAGACAAAAATAAAATTTAAGTCAGTCTTTCCAGTGTTTAAAAAAAGGTGATGTCTTGACCACTCTGAAAGTTCAGAAATTTGCGCATCCGTGCCACGATCTAAATTTATAGTTATCAGATCAGTGGTAAGTAACTATGTACTTATACGTAAAACTCCAAAACTTTAATATAGTTCACAAAAGAAACCAGTTGCGTACGCAAAGCAAAGAGTAGAAATATTTAGTCCCTGCGCCCGGGGGCACGATTTCTTTTCGCCAAGACGTTATCGATATGCAAATCGCATCCCCTCAAGTCAGTGTACCTGCAATCTTCCGATGCACTTTTATTCGACATAAAACTACAATGCACAACTTGCAAGTACGCAGGCTGTACAGTTTCGATCTCACGATAATGATACAACGAGGATTTTTAGTTGGAATGTGAAAGTAAAGAGTTAATAAGGTTTAATTTCTCACCTAGCTCAGTCCTCCACAATTTGGAACTCCAATGAAATATATATTCATATCGACGAGGAAACGCGGATTCGGAATATATAACCTTTGTTTTACGTAGAATTTATAAATCTTTATTTAAAAGTGAATAAACAATCATCTCATCAAAACATCTTGTTACATTGGTACCATTGTATTTGGAACATCTGACGTCACGTGTGTACTCTGTTTTTGGATTAGTATGGAGATTTTCATTTTTCGATTTTGTTTTGTTGTGTTTTTTTAGCTTTGGTGAAATATAAACTTAATTTGAGTTCTATAATTGTTGTTCAATCTAAAAAAACCCTTTTTAATAACAGAAATTAGAGTAGGTACTCATGAGCAAACCAATTGTCAATATGGATATTTTTATAATTTTAATGGTCAGTACTATTATTATTTTTGGGGTTAAAGTTTCTAAAAAGGTACACAATGTTAATACTTACGTTCAGTTATGGTTTACCATGAATAGAATATAAAATTATTTACGGTAAAGCTAATCCTTGTTTTTACATTTGACATTTTAATCCCAAAACCAACCGACCATGGATTGGGAGCGTTTTGGAGGCCTTTGAAAAATTGAAACTTTGAAAATTATTTTAACTATGTAAACTAACTTTAGAAAAAAAAAACTAAATACACTTCTATTTAAGTTTGAACGTCGTTATTGATAAAAAAAAAATGGACTGGAGTTCCTTATTGCAAGTAGGGTCAGGCGGGGTAAATATGAGGCGAAAAGTTTTTTTTTTTTTTTGGTATTTGAAGTCATAATTTTTATTTAAATATATTTTCAAAAAAAAGAAATGTTACATCATTAACAAAAAACAAAAGTAACAAATATTTTCCAGTAGTAGCTTGTTACAATTAAATAATATATATATTAGAAATACCAACATAATTAAGCTCAGCTTCTGTGTATGGGGAGTATATTATTTTCTGTTGTTGTTTATTTGTTCATTTATATGTTATATTATTTCATTTATATTTTCAGTGTGTTCTTTAAGGTGAAAATTAAAGTCTTTCAAATTTCTATTTATGTTTCTGATTTTTTCTAGTAAATGAATTAAAAAATATATATTACAAAATAATTTATAATTGAATTGCCCAAATGTTTTTTTTTCTGCATTTCGGAATTGGAAGAAATGATATTTGTCTAAGACTTTTATTATTTTTAAATTGTGCAGTTTAGTTTAGAATATTATCTTTGTAAATTTGTAAAGTTTCATGGAAAACATATTATTATGTGAATGTACTGACTTTGAATTCTTTAAATAGTAGATCTGATGAATATGTGTATGTTTTATTTAGAATTGTTTTTTTATTATTTATTCGCGTATTATGTAAAGTAGTCGTGTGTGATTTTTATAAGTTCCACCGCATTCTAAATTGTCATATTGAATTACTGATTGGCAGAAAGCAAAGTACGTCATTCTTAGTAACTCTTTGCTTAGAATATATCTTAGACATCTGAGTTGTATATTAGTTTCCTTGCTCTGTCTTTGAGTATGTTTATGTGTAAGGACCATTTCAGGCTATTATTGTTATGCCTTGGTATTTTATTTCATAAAAATGTTGTTGAAAAACTCGCAAAAGATTAAATACGTAGATCTACTAGGCCTACCCGGTGGAAGTAGGTTCTTAAAAATAAACGTACAACTTTACTATATTTCTTCGAAAATGAGTGACTTATTTTTTACCTTCCCAGCGGGGTAAAAATAAGCCATCTGTGTATAAAAATAAGACATCTGGGTATAAAAATAAGACATCTGGGTATAAAAATAAGACATCTGGGTATAAAAATAAGACATCTGTGTATAAAAATAAGACATCTGTGAATAAAAATAAGACATCTGTGTATAAAAATAAGCCATCTGTGTATAAAAATAAGACATCTGTGTATAAAAATAAGACAGCTGGGTATAAAAATAAGACATCTGCATAAAAATAAGACTCCTTATAAAATGCTTAATATCCTTTCACAAAATATAGAAAGAATATAAAAGAGCGGGTACAATTATAGCACAACATTAGAAAAGGTTTCAAATTGAAATTTTATTAGAAATTACACAAAATAAATAATTTTTTGCGTCTACACAATATCACGACCTGTATACTCGTATTTATTTGGCTTCAGCACATTTGTAATTGAAAGTAGAGATCACAAATTAAGTGAGATACTTGTTAGTATGAACAAAGTATGAGTAACGGAAAACATAATTATTATAAAATATATTTAAAATTATTAAAAATAAGAATAAAATCAATGGTTATTGGATTGAGTATAAAAATGACACGATTTGGTATTCACTCCCAGGATACTAGTCAATATAAAAATCAGGTAAGTTCTCATGGTAGAAGGTCTGTCTTGGGTTGGAGATGGCACATTTAAAATGACTTCTTTCCTTTTAACATGATTCTTAATGTAATGAAATTTTCGCCATATTAATGATTTATCGATACTAAACTCTGGTGATGCTTCAATAAATGACATTTCACCATTCTTCACTTTATCCAACGCCTGTTGTATATTTAACCGCGTACGAGTATTTTGTTTTAGAACGTACTTTACTAATTCAACAAAACCAGTTGGTTTATTTTTACCCCGTGCCCTGTCTCACTTTTAAACTGTTGGATGTCTTATTCTTCTCCCACTGACTTGAAACTTGTTCCCTCGCTGACTGCAAGCAAAATACTATAGCGAAAGCGTGGTTTCGCTTGGATCAAAATACTTTTGTACGTCCACAAGAGATGACATTACGTAAAAAAAAATAATCAATTTTTTTTTTCTATTAACCGTTAGGGTGCGGTGTTACTAGCATTAGTCACATAAATTGCGGTCTTTAGTGTGTGTTTATCGGCCCCTGATAACGATATTTATTGTTTATCCTGTTACAATAAATTGAACCGATACATTTCGCCATGTCGGATTTTAGTTCTATTGCTGACGATGTATCAAATGACAGTGACTTTATCGATACCTTAGTTCAATAGGGAACTATCTCAAAATACATGATTTTGTGAAAACTGGATTAGAAAATTTTACATAAAGACATCGCTCCGTTGTAAAGTTATTTTGTCAACCTATAACATAACAATAGATGCAACATGTAAGTAATTTATCAACCTATCATATTATAGGGGTAAATGGCTACATTTATTAAGTTCCAAACGGAAACTTTTGAAATGTTTCTCCATTGAACTAAGAATGTGCTGATTTCGTTATAATTCCATGAAGATTAATTTGACTACATGTTTAGGATGAATTAGATTTATATTTTTTTATTGAAATATGAGAAGGGAGAGTTTCTTTACCATTTTTCATCATTAACTCAAAACTATTTCCCTATTGAACTAAGGTATCGTTATGGACGACGAGACCTTCGATCTAATAAATAGAGAGAATGATAACAGAAGTACCATTATTGGCGATGTCATCCCCATATGTGCCCGCCGTTAGAAGGGACTACATGGGCATTGCGCGGAATAACAATTGTGAATCGACATATTTTTTTTTTTTTAAATGTATTATGTAGTTGCAGTTGTTGGAGTTTTTTATTATTAGATACGTGAGATACAATTCTTTGTGTGTTGAAATGAAAAAAGTATCAAGAAATTCGGTTGATATTTGTCCAAGTTATTGCATTTTTATATAACACCATGTTTTTATTAAATCTAATAACAAAAAATATTTATGACAATTTATGTACTTACTGGCAAAATAAGCACGGCATTACATCGGTTTTAAATGAATCGGTTTTTTACTATTTCTTTCGAGGGAACGATGGTGTTATTATTTTTTTATCTTGAAAGGATAAAAAATATGTTACCTTTTGGAGAACATAAATTTCTAATTCGACAAAATTTGGAATGCCTTATTTTCTCCCAATATTTCGTGTCTCTCATATTTACCCCGCCTGGCCCTAACACTTCTACGCTTATAATGATGATATATTTTATTGTATGGGAATATTTGTCTTCTTCTAGGTCAACACAATTATTTTCAACTGACAACCTCGTTTCTGTCAAGAGCTTTATAGCCTAAAATTATTAATTTGTCTGTCTAAAATGATGCTATATCTAACTATCTATCTGTCAAGAGCTTTCTAGCCTAAAATTATTAATTTGTCTGTCTAAAATGATGCTATATCTATCTGTCAAGAGCTTTCTAGCCTAAAATTATTAATTTGTCTGTTTAAAATGATGCTATATCTAACTATTTATCTGTCAAGAGCATTCTAGCCTAAAATTATTAATTTGTCTATCTAAAATGATGCTATATCTAACTATCTATCTGTCAAGAGCTTTCTAGCCTAAATTTATTAATTTTTCTGTCTAAAATGATGCTATATCTAACTATTTATCTGTCAAGAGCTTTCTAGCCTAAAATTATTAATTTGTCTGCCTAAAATGATGCTATATCTAACTATTTATCTGTCAAGAGCTTTCTAGCCTAAAATTATTAATTTGTCTGTCTAAAATGATGCTATATCTAACTATTTATCTGTTAAGAGCATTCTAGCCTAAAATTATTAATTTGTCTGCCTAAAATGATGCTATATCTAACTATTTATCTGTCAAGAGCTTTCTAGCCTAAAATTATTAATTTGTCTGTCTAAAATGATGCTATATCTAACTATCTATCTGTCAAGAGCTTTCTAGCCTAAATTTATTCATTTTTCTGTCTAAAATGATGCTATATCTAACTATTTATCTGTCAAGAGCTTTCTAGCCTAAAATTATTAATTTGTCTGTCTAAAATGATGCTATATCTAACTATTTATCTGTTAAGAGCATTCTAGCCTAAAATTATTAATTTGTCTGCCTAAAATGATGCTATATCTAACTATTTATCTGTCAAGAGCTTTATAGCCTAAAATTATTAATTTGTCTGTCAAAAATGATGCTATATCTAACATTGTAGAAAACAATATTAACATAACCTAAATTAAATATGAAAACGGAAAAAATGACAGATAATAAAAAGATTTCAGTCGCATCTGGGACTTTCAGTATTTAATCATTGTTTTCTAGAATGATTAAATACTAAAATGAGGTTTTTGAATCTCTATTAATAATTAAAAATTGATGCTATATCCTTCGATTTATACTTTTCAATAAGAGAGAAAAACCAAAAGAAAATAATTTTAAAAATCAAGCGGTTGCGCAATTAGAGTTAATGCGAATAACGCTTACTTAGGGCTGTTAGTGTTGGTGAATCTGTATGTGCTTTCGGCACTGATGTCCTTACCAAGCGTTATCGAAAAATATTATGTTTGTCTTGCTTAACCGTATCGTTTATTATTGGCGTAAAGGGGATAAGAAGTATCTACGATAAGTTATTCGATATATGCTGTATGCAAGCAATTCACACGTGCGAGTACTGTAATCGCATCAACATTCGCTATAGTACCTCTTACAACTACCGAGTGATAAAATTAAAACATTCGAAAAATAAGTGCTCAACAATAAATTTCACCATCTAAAACATTGTATTTTAATACAATGGCGAGAAAAGAATGTTTATATTCCTTCGTGTCCATAAACAGCGCCATTAAGCACAGAAAATGTAGCTGACAAAGATGACAAAGTCATAAAGCATGGCACGTGAATTCCTGATGGAAGTTTATGCCACAATGGCGTCTGCAAAATCCCCAATCAAATAACTTCCTCCATATACGAGCCGCGCACCAGGGCGTGATATCAGAATTCCGATGTCTAAATCCCTAAATTTGATACACCATGCATCATCGTGAGTAATGGTACGTCAGGTCTGAAAGCTGTAAGCTCAGAACCTGAATTTGAACCAGGGCCTCGAACCCCCTGATCCCAACTTTGAACTCGGGTCCGAGAACTACCAATTAGTAGGTACTTACCGATGTTTATATTGCATTTTTCGTGTTCCTCATATTCATGTTATTTCACATTCAAATATGACTGTCCGTTAGAAACAATGCAATATAGCATAATTCGCTTTTCTAAGTGTTTTTTTATTAACTTGTTTAATGCGTGAATTTTATTTTTTTTAAATTTATGTATTTATCTAGAATCGATTATTACGATACGTAAATTTTGGAAATACGAAAAACTCGGATTTTCCTGCTTAATTGTCTTCCTTATAAAGTTGAAAAATAAATTTGTCTTAAAGTGTGATGTAGAATCATCGCCTTTCGGAAAGTACCACTAATTTCTAGATCCCGAATGGTGAAAGTAAAATAACATGCACTTGGACCATTGTGCCTTTTTAAACTTGATAATCTAATATTCTTCTTATGAGCCAGCTTGGTGTTGTCATTTAAAACGCTTTTAATGATCGCAGCGCTCTCATTTTTCTTCTGCTTGCTCTAAAATGTCAGACTATAGATTAACTAAGGCATGTTTTTATGTTTATAGGGAGATTAATGGAATAAAAATATATATTGTCAAGCTAGCACGGTAAAAATATAATGACTTTAAAAATACATATAGATCAGCAAACGGTGATTCCAAATACAAAACTTTAGAATTGATAAATCGTTATTTAATCAGTTCATAAAAACACAGTGTTATGTTGGTACCATTGCATTTGGAACATCTGACGTCATGTGAGCATTCTGTTTTTGGATTAGTATGAAAAAATTATTTTTCGATTTTGTTTTGTATTTTAAATATGTTTTTTTTTTTAGTTTTGGTAAAGTTTTAACTTAATTTGGGTGACTTTAAGCTCCATAATTGTTGTTCGATATAAACAACTATTATTTATGAAAGAAATTAGAGTATTCATGATCAATTCAATTATCAATATGGATATTATAATGTTAAAGTTTCTTAATGGGTATATATTTTTTTTTACTTATGTTTAGTTATGGTTTACCATGAATAAAATATACAATTATGTACGGTAAAGTTAATCCTTGTTTTGACATTTGATATTCTAACCTCAAAACTGATCAAAACCGACCGGTGATACATTTGGAGCGTTTTGGCGGTCTTTGAAAAATTGAAACTTTGAAAATTATTTTTACCATGAAAACTATAGAATGTTCTATGTCCTGAAGACGATTCGGCAGAATCGAAACTAGTCGACAAATAAAAAAAAATAAAATAAAAGTAGATTAAAAACAATGTGACTTGTTATTTAATACATCATGTCAATCCACAATGTGTTTGCTTATTCTGAAAAACTACTTACTTACTTTAGAAAAAAAAACGAAATATACTGGTATATAATTATTTATTTTGGTATTTATTGATAAAAAGGAATTCAAAAATTGGACTGGAGTTCCTTATTATAACCTGATTGGGCTCATTGGATTTGGATCAGACAATGGATTTGAAACGCTGCCTGGAGAAATTTTAACAATAATATGGATTTTTTCGTAAATTAGATTCAGTAATACCTAAATATTTTTTCACTTTGCTCCGGAGTATTAAATACTTTCAGTAACCCCCTCGTGAGACTCACCACAATCGAGAGTTGCTCAAATCTCTTTGACCACGTTTAGTGACCATATCTGAATAGCTACATAGTTTCCATCCCCTTAAGCATCGCTATTCACTCCTCACTTCATTAAGCCTCACAGTGTACGACAGATGGAGAATGCTATAGACGAACTAGCTCAGAGAAATTGGAACTCTTGCTCGACTATCACAGATAATTCCCAACCTTCCACTCAGCATCTCCTCATCCAAACTTTCTTCAACCTCATAACATTTCCCAAAAATGGATGCCATTATCGAATAAAGAATACACAGTATAAGGGGTCTACCATGTAGATTTTAGTTCCTTTTGACTCTAGCTCCGTGAGAGCCAATGGGAATACAGTGCTATGTCTCTCTTACACTTCCTGCATTGGATATTGCTGTTCCATTTCATCAAAATGAAAAAAAGAATTGTATTAGAAATTATAAGGCCCGAATGGCCAAACTTTTTGATCACGAAATACGCCCACATCGCATTTCTTGTGTTTTTCTTTTTTCTATGGATGCTATAATAGTCCTAATAGTGTCAATTAATTAGGGAATTTTGTAACATTTAAAAATATATCAGATCTTAGTAATTTGTTTTGAGCATAAGAAGGTACTCTAAAACAACCCTTGTTTGTGCTATAAATACCTGTACTAGGTGTATGAAATCTTGACCTATGCCACCAAAAATCGACTATTAATCGCATTTCATAAACACTTTTTTATACATATCTGTTGACAAAGGTCTTTCTAGAATTAATCCCCTGATTTCTTAATAACAATTTTCCTTGAGTTACTGCAGACAAGTTGAGTAACACACGTTGAGACAATAAATTATACGATACAATTTGCAACAACTAAGATAAACCTAGCAATAGGATCCGGCCCCTAGAACCCAGCATTTAGGCTCTAGATGCTAAGATGAACTCCGAATCGCCTTATCTCTCAAGGGCCGCCGCGGAACCAAGTAAAGTTGAACCCGGGATTACCGGAGACGTGTTGAAGAGTAATGAGTGTCGAGTGAGAGTTGGGCGAAACTTTGAGAGTTTCCTCCCGTATAACTGAAACTTGCCGCACCTAATCTCACCTCGTCGCAGAGATGAACTAATTTGGTAATTCCTAAATGGGAGATTTACTATTTATTCTTCGTTTACAGGTTCTTGGATAACGCTTTAAAAAAAATTGAATCAAATACTTCATACTTATATAGGTTTTCTAATTAGCGTTAAATACATTGTGTAATGAAAAATTATAATTATTCACATGGGTTTTACCATATACTCGTATATTAGAAACAAGTAAATTAACAATAAATATGGTGAAAGAACCCTAAGCTATTATGTAGCCAAAATATTAAATAAATTATAAATGACAAATAAAAATAATTCCATTTATATCGCTAAAGTCAAGTATAATCTAAGAAAGTGGCTGTTATAAAAATAATAACACCGGTAATGTTCATTACATTTTTTTAATAACAAACAAAAACAATGATATCCTCATTGGTATTTCCAATGCTGAAGATTTCATTTACAAAATAGGAAATTAAATTATATTAAATTAACGTGATTGCTGAAAAAAAATTGAAAGGTGAGTTGTTTTAAGTGTAGTTGAGTGGTTTCGGTGTAAGTCTGTATTTGGTGTTAATATATTTTCTATTTCAGATCTCCTTATGTAACGTATCCAGCGTTTTATTTAATTTTTAAATTCAATATTGTTGTTCTGATTTTTGAAGGAGAGTGGGATTTGGTTGTAAGGTTTAATACCATAGTTTAAGAAGCTTTTTTGTCTAAATGTTGTGATTGTGGTTGTTTGTTGGATGTGTTTTTAACTGTGAGGTCTAGTGTTTCTAACATGTGTGTTTGTTGTTGTTTCTTGTTTTTAGATACAGATGTTTTTATATTGATGCCCTACTGATCTTGTCTTGCTAATTGAAACTAACGTTTAATTTTATTCTCTCTCATGTATTTCTGAATTTATTGTATTAACGTATCTTAATATTACCTTTTTTTATTTTTAAATTATGAATATACTATTTAGCTCTGATGTACTCCTATACAAACTAAATGTAGGTAT
Source organism: Halesus radiatus (assembly GCA_022606495.2). NCBI lineage: Eukaryota > Metazoa > Arthropoda > Insecta > Trichoptera > Limnephilidae > Halesus > Halesus radiatus. Next base: position 1,919 of record JAHDVE020007942.1, on the reverse strand, counting down.
ATAGATTTTTTTCCTCATATTGACTCATTTTTGTCATCGTCTATACCTGCTGATTTGTATGTACCGATAATAATTTTTTTTAAATGCATCATACCATATATACACGTTGTCAATATGTACCTGCTGACAAACTACAAAATTAGTACAGCAGGTTGAAATACTAATAAAAAAGGATATGGGCCATGAACCATTAATGATATGGGCCATGAACCATTAATGACATGGGCCCTGAACAATTAATGATATGGGCAATTCACTATTAATGATATGGGCCATGAACCAGTAATGCTATGTGACATGAACCATTAATGATATGGGACATGAACCATTAATTATATGATTCCGCCGGCATAAAAGTGTAGCCAACATCGTTCATCCATACTAATCTGCCACTTTGACAGTTGGCTTTTTTATGTTCGTCTTTTATTCAACCAAAAAAAAGGATATGGGCCATGAACCATTGATGATATGGGCCATGAACCATTAATGATATGGGCCATGAACCAGTCATGCTATGGGACATAAACCATTAATAATATGGGACATGAACCATTAATTATATTGTCCATTAACCATTAATGATAAAATACCGCCGACATAAAAGTGTCGCCAACATCGTTCATCCATAGCAATCTGCTACTTTGACAGTTGGCTTTTTTGTGTTCATCTTTTGTTCAACCATTTTTCCCTTTTAAATTTGATCCTTAAACTATTGCATGCTTCTGATATTATATTATAAGTTTCAGGAATCGTAAATGTATTCTTTAGTTCTGTTACTCATTTTATTTCATTATGTAATATGATAAATTATTAATAAAAGCGATTACGGATACAATTAAAACACATGTATTGACGTAAAGTTTGATTATTGTTCCGTCTCAGCCAATTAGCGGAGTTAAATAGTAAATACAAATGTTTTAGCCTTAACCAAGAGAAAAATATTTCTGAAAACAATATTGTGAAAACACTTATAATACCCCAATAAAAAAATGATTCAATGAAAACATGTTTTTAGTACTTTGTAGCTTTGTTTAGCGTTTTTAAGGTTTCACAAAATCAACGATATTAAAATTTTCCTATGTTTTTTATACAATTATTATTTACACAAAAAACATTTCGGTGGCGAGATATCTACATTTTTTATCATGTGTAAAAATACGGTTAATGGTCCATTTATTTTCGATTCGTAAAATTCTGATATCTGTATTTAATTTGAAAACGTCCTAAACACCATGACCATAACGCATGTGTTAGTCAAAACATGCAAAATATTTTAACATATTAAACATACCGTTTAGTACTTATCAGGTTATTCTCAAAAATTACCGATTTTCAACATGAATGCCTGGCCAAAAAACTATTATTAATTAACTAAATTGATACAAAAACTATCAAGGAATTATTAAGGAATAGTTTTTATTCCCGTCCATTCTGTCAGCAAAATAAATACTCGTAAAAGGGTTTAGGACGGAGTAACCATAAGTTCAGAAAGGTGCAAGGTATCTTATAAATGAAAATCGGATGCAAATAGCTTAACTTATTTTAAAAATATTGTCTTGCTATCTCCTTTAAGGCTGCAGACTTTTAAGATAAATCTTCGATTAAGGAAGTTGAACAGATTTTGATCCCTGTATTTATCGCGGGATGAACTCGGGAATATTTCTCGGATGAACGTAGGCTTAACTCTACAGTAAATCTAGAAGATTTGTCAATTTAAAACCTTTAACTACCGTTAGATTAATTCTACGTTTTCTCAGGCGGGTTTATTTTTACAAAATACAGGTTCTGATGTATAAATTCGAGGCTTTGCTAAGTGCGCTTTATTTTTGCAAGTGTGTGAGGACTTCCCGGGAGCTTGGCAACATGGAATTTGAGACTTCACGATTCATCTTCTTAGATCGTAAAAGCAGGTGTTATCA